>MIQA02000237.1:0-105207 GCA_001887855.2 Sclerospora graminicola | reverse complement strand
ATCAAATGCTTTTTGCATCAATGCCCCTTCTGCAGACTTAAGCCGCACACTGATGCGATGTGCGCAAAGTTTAGCAGGAAGGGACATGAGCACGGCACTCCACATTGAGATGTCCACCGCTCATGACCGAATCGGCACCCGTCCTCGGTTCTCTGCCAGGCGATGTGCGAAAATGTGCACGAATGGCGGGAAAGGTGTTCGTCTCTTCTAGCTTACCTGTCTGCTAATAGGGCTATGCATAACATAGGCTAATACTGTATAAAGTGGAAAGGCGGGTTTAACTTTTGCTAGGTGAGTGCCTGTCTGATCGCATTTGAACTACTGTAACTTTAAGTTATATGCTATTATTATTAGTATAAATTTTTTTATACGGTATACTTATAAATTAGTCTGTCACAGACTATTTCTGAACATACCTTAAATCGTCTGTATACATGTGTATATCTCAATAATTATACAAACAAAAAGGACGGAATAGAACAACAGATGAAACGGTCGTAAGAACCTTCACAAAAACCGGGAACGTGAGATACAGATTCAGGGAGGCTGTTAATGTTAAATCAGTATATCACTTCCAAATCTTATCATAACAAATGTTTTAATTTACTTTACTATTTTTATTCCTTTACATCAAATATTTCTTTACATCAAATATTCCTTTACATCAAATATTCCTTTACATGATGTGGCCTCTTCGGGTCCACTAATCTAGGAAGTCTAACTCACTCTGTTTGATAATACACTTTTACTTTTACCTTCTACTCCTCAAGTCAGTCCTTCTTCATCAACAAATCCATTAACCATCCCCTCCCACTCATCGAGCGCATCTCGGGTAGAGAAGCGGACAGCGCCGTCGAACAAATCGTAGAGAATAATCCCGAGTTCGTTGATGATATTGTCGCCGCATGTTCGCGACATGCCAATCTGACTTGCTGCCCCTCCGATGCCATCGTCATTCTGACCGCCTCCATTTCCATAGTATGCTAGAAGAACTGCAAGCTTCATGTCAAAACCGTACTGCGTGTTCTTTGACCTAACACCAAATCGAGTAGTATGCAACGGCTCTAAGAGAGATACAAGCCGATCAAACGAGTCGAGACTGCAGCGCAGTGTCTTTCAGTACGCGCTGGTAGAGCGCTAACTCTTGAGCTTCGCAAAAATGTCCGATTGCATAGCTTCTTAGGCCACGGAAACGTCCTTCCATCGAATTGCGCCACAGTCAATGAAACGAGTACGAGCTACAACACTAATTCGAGTATCTCTTCGTCATCAATGATGTTATGGTACAGTGGCTGTGTAGTTTAATCGGTGGCTGGAGCTTCACTTCTATCGTCTTCCTCTCGCGCGCGACGCCGTCCACGGTGACGCATGTTTGGTGTCTTTGGTTGTACCAGGTACCAACAGGCAACTATCTCTCAAAATTTTCACAATTGTTTCACAAATTTTGAACATTTTTGTCACAAAAAGCAAGTGCGACGTCCAAAAAGCAGGCTCCAAGATCCATTTTTTTCACGTACGGTAAAGCAGGCAAAACGATCGGCTGCTTTCGTTCTGTTTAACTCGTTGTTAAAAAGCAGGTTGCGAAAAAGCAGGAAGACATGCATCGCTCTATGCATTTAATAGTCAGTCCTGGAGATTTTGTTAACATTTATGTGCACACAAATCTACCCGATACATATTGGAAGTGTAATTTATGTAGTTAAGTTATTGTAAAGGTTATACTGTAAGTCAACTCGGTGGCAGCAATTGTCCTCATCTCCGTCTACATTACCACTCAACGGCTGGTATGACAAACACTGGGGCAAGTAGGAGATCATTACATAAATTATGTGCGCTTGTTTGCGGCCCGCACAAGAGACCATGCGGCAAAAATGTTCAAATACTTGTTATGCTGGTTTAAAAATGAATTAAGTTGCCATATACATGGGGGTACTCCGTCGATCTTCGTCAACTTCCTGATCAGCGTGATCACCACAGTTTTCCAATCGATCATCGTAAACCACTTGATCTGTGTTTTCTTCAATCACACATTGTGTACTCATTGGTTCTGGGGGGTTACCCTGACGAGGTGGGCTCTAGATCTTCCTGATTAACTCGGAGGAAGGAATTTATTCTAGCCAGGGGTGTCCTGTGGCGGAAACTTTCACAAGAGGACGGGTTAGCGTTGATGATTAATTAAAATACCGACAAAAGCGCTGCCCAGCCGACCTGCCAGTAATTAGAGATAACCAGTGATCGCAAACGAGAGTAACGTAATTCAGCAGTTTATGGCCGACATCAGATTATGACCGGTGATAAGCCGAGTATCCAATTAGGTGCCATAATTTTAGATAACTGTTGAATGATTGGTTAGATTTTTTCGCAGCAGATTATGGCCGTCATACCGTGCTAATTCAAAATTAAGTGTGTACCTGAATATTCTCTTCTAATTCCTGATCAGGTTGAACCCAACCAGGTTTCCGTCCATCAATGCCGTTAATCGATGATCTCGGGCGATATACTGGCTTCGTCGTAAAGATATGACGGTACTGTTCCTCGTCCGAGCCTAAACTTGATTGACCACTTTCCTCTTCCGAACTGGAACTGTCTGATTCTTTCGTGATCATCCGAATTGCTCTGGCTGGTCGTGCCGCTGGTATCTTGCCCTGGTCCGGATGTGGTTTCGACCGGTACCGGTTCGATCCTACCTCGACCTTGGGTTGTCGACTTTTGGCTCGCTGCAGCGTTCTCAGAGTTAGTTCCAATTGCTCCGAATCGTTTATACGGAGCAGGGTTAGCTGATCCGCCAAATCACGATTATCCAAAGTGCCAATAATGTGTTTAACATGCTCGCGAGCTATATCCCGGTGTCGTGGGTCCTTGATCGGCAATTTCGCGCGTAGACCAGCAACATTCAGCCGATGTAAGTATTCGATCGGTGTTTCGTCGGATCTTTTCTTCATGTGGTAATACTGTCTCGCAACAGACACCCCCGAGTTGCAATACTGCTCTTCAAATTCTTCACACAATCGAGGCCACTTTAAACGCACTTCTCGGCTCAGCTGCTTAAGCCAGTTCTTGGCCGGACCTTTCATTAGATCAGCGAAAATCAGACATCTTTCACCTTCCGGTGTCTTGTCTCTCAAAAAGGCTGATTTAGTCCGACTCAACCAAGCTCTAGCCTGATCATCATCCATATCCTTGCCGGTGAAATCTTTTAATTCCGAGATCGCCGACATTCGCACTCGAGTGATCGTTCCGGAATCACTGTCAAATGCCTGCGCGGAAGCCATATTCGCCCTACGAGGCATCTCCATATCCAAATCATCCGGATCAAAATGCTGACTGATCTCTCCTTCTGATTCCATGTCCACATCACTACGTGGGGGCGATCTATGAAATCGATCCTGGTGACCGACCTGGCATATCGATCGAACAATTCCGGCCGATCGAACTGATTCCATATCCACGTCCACGGGTTTCTTGACCGGTTTCTCAGTGGATTGATTCATGTTTGGTGTCGATCGCCATGGTTGTCCTTGCCCAGGTGTGTACTGAGGTAATCCGTATTGTTCACTCGCAAATCGGTTCATCATAGTCGCGAACATGGTTCTCATTTGTTCTGGGACCTCCGGTATGTTGGTAGGGTTACTGTTGGGAGTCGGATTGTTCTGTGGAACTTCTTGAGCATCTTCAAAACTATCATCTGAATCGACTCGACCAGGTTTAGGCTTCCTTTTCCTGTTCTGCGACTCAATCTTGGGGTCAATCTGCTTGGTCCCTTTCGGGCCCAACGTCATACTTGTTATTCCCACCGAGGAGTCGGTTGAGTCCGCTCCAGATTGTGATGACGATTGATATATTGACTCAATATCCATAGGATATTCAACCAACTGCGATCGGTGTGAAGGATCCGCGATCGGCGACTGGACCACGGGGTTCGCCCCGAGTAACGAGGCAAGGTGATCATACAGAGTTGTCATAGCTTCTCTGATCGTCCCTTGGTCTAGATCGAACAGCATATTCGCGTCGAACGCACCAGTAGTGAAACCAACTTCGTCGATCTGCGCCAAGAGGTTCCTGATCAGGTCAAGTTGACTGCCTGTGATAACCGGTCTGGTCGCCCGACTTTCAAGCTTCCCGATGATCTTGGGTTTTATGATCTTCATCACTCGGTTGGTAGCTAGGAACTTGTGAAACTCTCGAAGATAGAACATTCGTTTTACATCTTGAACAGTGGTCTTCTCGGCTGGTTCGGTCTTCTCTTCGTCTTCTTCGAAGATCTTCGGTTTCGGTTTCACATATTTTTTAGGTGGATTACATTGATCCGCCCCCATGTTTTTCTTTCTTTTTCCATTTTCTTCTTATGCATTGGATCGAGGTTAGCACCTCGATCCTTTCCTGGGTTATAGTGAATTTACTATAACCGAGATGGCCCCGATCGGGGCCATGTGGGGAGTTGTTTCATCTTTAATTTCGACCTGGCACTCCACCAGACCAGGTCGATCATCGCTTCCTTTAGATATGGACAGCATCGGAGGCGATACGCCTTCCTCCAATACACCCGAAAAAGTTTCCTCCACTTTGATTTTCACGTCTTTTTCATCATCAAAGGAATCACGGTGATATCCTGAGTCACCAAGTGATCCGGGCATTGGCACCATTGTGGTGTAGCCGATTTCCAAATCCATGACAGAAGTCTTGGGTGGAATCCGGATACCCACTGGCCTGGACGACCAACTATCGGAGGGTGTACTCCGTTGATCCTGATCAGCATCAGAATCAGATGAATCACCATTATGGTGACTGATCTGATCCTCCCGGTCATCTGGCCGGTCGTCATGTGCGTTAGGATCTATGTTCAACTTCATCTCACCTTGTGTACCCGTTGATCGGGGGTGGTTACACTCACTCAGGTGGACTCGGTGACGAAAATGATGATCTTGATCAGGTTGGAGGGGATGACCTTCTCGAGACGGGGTTGTCCTTGGGTGGAAATCTTCACCGGATAACGGGTTGGGGTCGATACTTAATCAGTATCTAGGCACTGATCGGGAAAGTTCGTCCGGTCAGGCCAGCCAATGAGAGAGAGATAATAAGAAACCAAGAAAACGCGATCAAACCACGATCTTCCACATTAATCCATAAACGTTATCTCCACAAACCTTTTCCAATATTAATAACGTGTTCTAAACACGTGCGCGTGGGTGGTGAGGCTTGATCACCTAAACAAACCCGTCGGGGGTCTTCCGGTAAGCCAAAATGCGTCTAAGCGTGTCTTAACCGGGAATTAAGTTGAGCAAGAGGGGACTAGTTAACCCTGTGCTCCCAATGACCGCAACACGTGGCGGAGCGACTCTTTGCTTAGGGGGAAAATCAAAAACCTGTTATTATATATGCAATGTCCTATACCTAGTGTACCATACACCAACCCATGTGCCTGATTTATACTTCGACCCTGTTCACTTCGTCGCACGGTTGCATAGTACCACCTTACCCATCCTTGCTGCACCTTTAAACTGATCTGTACCACTTCTGCCCTGATCACGGTCGGACTTCTATAGCGATTTTCAACCATCCCGATCTTTCGATACACAACTTGGAAAACACTTGAGATCTGCCCCTCGGACACTTGTTCACTTCATATCCAACCCGGCTTAACTGAGAACTTCATCTGCCTTTGCATCTGGACGCCGGTTTGGGGCTGATCAGCCTCGATCGTGATCGGCACAGCGATCAGCCGAGTGATCGGGTAGTGATCAGGGCGATCAGCCCTAGATCACTTCGAAAACTCTCTGGGTCACCACCACGCCGACTTTGTTTGCCCACTTGGCCATTTTCCTGACCTTCATCCCCAACTTTTATCAACCCCTGAACAGCTAGCGGCAGTATTGGAGAAACAACTGCAAGAACATGGACCTCAAGCACCGAGACTTTCGGCCTAAGGCCACCGGCTCTTCTAGAGCCCACACACGTGTATTGCTCCTTATTCTTTCGCTAGAAGCTCACGCACGTGTATTGCTCCTTATTCTTTCCGTCTCCATCGTCTGATTTGACCGCCGCACTAGCTGCACCATGCGTAGTACTCGTGTTATCCATTCCATCCATCTTTTCTTGTATTTAACCACAATAATTTCGAAAATGTCCATTAGCCGTTCTTGTTCTTTCTTCGATAATGTAGGGAATTTTCCGGCCGTACCTTCCGATCCATCTTTGTTCTTGTTGCCAGGCTTGTAAATCCCGATGAAGAGGCTCTGCATGAGATCCAGCCTCTCACTCATGACAAACTTTCGCTGTTGTTCAGACAAGCGAAGCAATCGATTAGGGTCACGCACTTGGGCTCTGCACCATGAATTCATTAAGTTACGCTGGTGACAATCAATAAAAAACTACAAACATTAACAAACTCACCTGAAAACTAGTTTGAGCTAAGATGCATAACCACATCTAAGGTCGATATGCCAAATACAACCAACCCCATTAATCGAAAATGTGCTTGGATTAGACATGAAATGGACACGCTGCAATCAAAAATATTTTGTCAGATCTACTAATTCACTCACAATATATATACGCTGACAAACCTTCACAAATTCAGATATCTCAAACGCTTTGCACGCTTTCGTTTTGTTTAGTGGAGGCTGGGGAAACACGTATTGATGGTTGGCACCTCTCATGGATGGAACGATCACTATTTGAATCAGATCGTTTTATGTCAGGAGATTGTTCAGTAAAGTCATCACTAACAAAAAAGCATTCGGTAAGAAAACCGTATCTGTTTAAGTGCTGTAAGATCGATCGGTCTGGAATAAAGTGGGCACACTTGTCATCGCTTGCGCTTTCGATCGTATCGTTGGCAAGCGGAAGGATGGTGATCTGCGCGAATGTGGCGGTCCACGCCCAGGATCGTCGTGTGACGGTGACTTCTTGGGTTCATGGTTGCCTCTATTTTAGCCTCGTCAGATTCTTTTCATGAAATGTGTCTGAATCCGCCGAGCGAGGTGCCGCTCTGATCCATCAAAAGTGTCCATAAGATAGCTGGCAAATATTTAGCGTATTCTTTTTAGGCTACGTACGTCTAGTCTTCGAATGTAGCGGAAGGAAAACGAGGCTTCGGTTAATTTTTCCCCCTTTAACAAATGTGGTTTACCGGTATTATTTTTGGGAGACTTTATAATCACCCCCGAAACCATTGACTCACCCCCAATATACAGTAAAACCCATGATAGGTTTGAAAATGGTACAGTGTGCCGTCAAAGTATACAAAAGTCCACTGTTATCTCTCCACGTCAAGTATCATTATTAACACTTTTAAATTCAACAGAAGATGTCTTTATTTTACCATTAACTTGATCAGATCACTGGAGTCGCCGGTTGCTTTGCTTTTTATCGAAGATGCCGATTGACCCATTTATTTCCTTTTGGAGCCGACTATTTCGTGCATTTTGATCCACTTGTGTTCTCGTTGTGCAGCCGCCTCCTACTCTGTTGGATCACAGAGCTGGCAAATTGTTTCCGATGTAAAACCGCTTGGCTTGCATGTAGAAGCTGTTGTTGCATCGCACTGGAATGTTTCGTGCCGCACGCTTCCAAGTAATTTTGCGATAAAAAAAATCCGCCGATGGACGATCGTCATCACGGTATTTTGAGCCCTGTAAAAGTTTGTTTAGGTACCGTGAAATATATAGCCCTCTGTAAAATCTTACAGAGAGATCTAGCTTTGGTGGCACCTGCTGCATCTTTAATGATATCTATTGCAAAATTCAAGAGAGTCTAAAGTACTTAAGTATATGCAGGGTTACAAATGGCACAGTAGTATAAGCCTCCGTTGACGCAAACAAGAATAAATTTGTGCGCGTTAAGTCAATAGCGATATGGAATGTGAAATTATCGTTAAAATTCGGAGGTGCTTACCTATGAATTAATCGTTCTTGAAAAACAACTTTTGATCAAGTTTTGTTCTCTATTGGCTGCTGTACCATATTCGAACCTACAGTATCATGGGTTTTAATATGTACGGGATTGTTTTAGTCTTTTGTAATCCTCATCTCGCCCACGTGTTTGAAACATCTTATTTTAATTGTATAGGTTTTGTGGAAATATCTATTTGGATTCCCTGTCGAAGATCGTTCATACATCGTGTAACGTATTTCAGCAGTTTATGGCCGGGAATCGGGTACCTTAGCTTTTTGATTATAACTTTTCACCAACAGCATATTTTGACCCGCTGTTTTCACCATCTTAAATTCTATTTTAAGCAGCAGTCATATGCGATAGCGCTGTCCTTATCCAATCACAATTGAGGTCACACGGATAGAGGAAAGCGGACATTTAGATTCGTACTTATAGAGATTATGGCCGATTTTTTGAGCTGCAAAAAATATGCACCAATGTTTACGCATACAACTGAATCTAATTTGAAACTCCGGGTATCCTATTGCCCCCTTAATTCTCAATCGCTTTTGCGGGGTACGCTCACTTAAAACATTGCTTGAACGCACATGCTTTGGGCATGTCATCTCTCACTGTTAGCTCCAACGTGTCGATGATTGTCACGGCGTCGGCGGACGGTGGAATTTGAATGTGGCAATTGCGTTAAGGAGCGCCTCGTGGGCGTCTTCCAGCGTTTTTTGAAATATAGATTAAGGAGTGGACATTTTAGCACAATTATGAAAATGTCACTTGTATAAATAGTTTTTTTTTGGAGCAACTGCAAAGAGACGAACTTGAAGCTTCAGTTAACAATGACTGAGATGAAGTTGCTTCTTTAATAATTGGTGTTAGTTTTCTTTGTACTCGTCGCCCATCGTTTCTTCCATCATGCCTTTGAGCTCCAATCCATCAATATAAGAACGACAATATTACACTTGCCCTTACGAATATATTGTCCAACAAGAGCTACCGGATCTCTGACACTTCATCACCCTGCAAAACATCCTTGACAAACCGTGCCTCGACACGCATCTGTACCATCTCGAGAGCTCCTCTCAGCACGCCACACAGAACATTCGAGTGCCGTAAGCACTCGGTGCCAACTCGACAAACTCTGCCATGCAGCAAGCATCTCCTAATCAGCAAGGAGCGGGTTGTCGTAGATGAGGAGGCTGCATGCAATTTTCTCCGCATTCCACTGCGATACATCCACATTGATGCCCAAAAACATCTAGAAAGCTACTTTAGCCACCACTTCCGCCGTCTCTTTAAAACCCTGACAGGTGGTCACACTGGACTTGGCAAAGAATTCGTCCACTAGCCTCGTTTCTTAATTATTGCTGATACCATTATTAATCCTCGCATCTTCACCTTCATCCGAAGAAACATAGTCATCCGCGTAATGCGTGCCCCAATATAAAAGCACGCAATGTCAAAGCGGAAGCCTTTCAAAGTTCTGATAGCTAAGTTTATTGAGGCGCTGAATTAGTCGTAGCTAAATGGAACCAATCTCATCAAGCGAAATTGGACCCCACGATGACGGAACCACGTCTGCATCTTAGCGAAGTCTGCATATAGAACAAAGTAGCGCAACTTCCATGTCTTCAGACCTTTAATTCCGCTGCCTCTGCTTCGTCAGAAGCCACCCTTCCAGCAACACGCCACTGGCAGGTTTTCCACAGGAGAGGTAGGCGATATGAGTTAACGTGTCAGAAGTCCTGCTGCGATATACATAATTCAAAGCTGAGATTAAATTGTATGCGGGCTTATGTACACCCGACTAAATTAAGACGGGTCCGGTCGGAGAAGATGCAAATATGCAAAAGATATGTGACTGACTGGGGGAATGTATGGGGATACAAATATTTGAGCGTTTCCTCCGACCAGTTATGTCGGAGGCAGAAGCATACCACACTTACCTAACCCTAATCGATATCATTGGTGGAATCTATTGCTTGGTTGGTTCTGATTTGTTGTTTTCGACAAACAAATCAGTTCAAACGTGTCTACTGGCTAAAATGACTAATAGTTTGTTTAAGTGTGGTCGGAGGATTGATCATATTCATCCATAACATAATCAGCCGAGTGGGATGTTCGCAAACCAATTCATCAACATGAAAGGTCCATACCACATATGAGCCAGTTAAAACCAATCTTTTCGTACCCTTCTTTAACCCGGTCTAGATAGACTCTCAACCTTGGCTGAGCACCGTGAGGGTTGACCAGAGCATTGTTCTGATCTGATCTCCCCTGGATTTACCGCCGAAGTCGCTCATTGACTTGTTGCCAGGCATGCTGATAGCAAAGTTGAACCTTCATACGCCTGTTGGCAAATGTAGATGTCCACGTAATCACTTGTAGTCAAACGTAACAGCGATAAACACCAGTTAATGCGTTTACGGCCTTGTTTGCCA
Organism: Sclerospora graminicola; assembly: GCA_001887855.2. Classification (NCBI taxonomy): domain Eukaryota; phylum Oomycota; class Peronosporomycetes; order Peronosporales; family Peronosporaceae; genus Sclerospora; species Sclerospora graminicola. Next base: position 94,882 of record MIQA02000237.1, on the reverse strand, counting down.
CAATGTATTGTCCTATCGGTTAGTATAGGCTATAGGTGCGTGTTGTGCGTGTTCTCTTCACTTGATATGTCCGGCCGGTAAGTGTCGGACGCGGGGAAGTGTTCAGGATGCGTATGCTAGACGTTCTGTTTACTCGACAAAAATGAAAGTATATATTATGTAAATTTTAAGTGTGTTTTAGCTAAAATTTCACTTAACCTAAAATTCACAATATGCATAGAAACCACGATAATCTCGATAGCAGGAATTTAACGTCAGTTTTCATTTCACGACATCAACGCAAATAGAAAGACCATAGGTTCATCAGTAGCGCATCATCGCTATAATCGTAATAAACCATCATTTTAATCCAATCTGCTTGCACAATTCTTGAATCCTTGGTGCATGTAGAGTTTTCGTAAGCAGATCTGCTACCATACTCGCGCTTGGTACATGTTCAGCCTCCACAATTCCACGTTTCGTAAAGTCTTTCAAAAATTTTAATTTTACGTCAATGTGTTTCGCACTCGCCGCGCTCGCCTCATTCTTAAGTTGTTTAATCGCGGCTTGATTATCGATCTTCAGCACAATTGGCGTCTTCGTCTTCACACCTAATTCTTCGAAAAGCTCCTTCAAACCAAGTGCCTCTTTTCCACCTGCGGCGGCTGCAACAAATTCCGCTTCCGCAGTTGACAGAGCAACAGATCCTTGTTTTTTACAGCTCCATCCTGCAATAATTCCACACACGAAAATCACATTTGCGCTGATACTTTTTCTATCCACGCGATCAGCTGCATAGTCAGCGTCACTATAGCTAACAATGCGTAAAGGTAGTTTCATCTCTCCATCTCCACGTAAATGTAACTTCAGAGTCTTGGTGCCCTTCAAATATCTTGCAATTCGCTTAGCAATCTTGAAATCGCTCAAACTTGGTGCATGCGTGTGCCTTGTGGCACGGTGCACCGCAAACGATATATCCGGTCGAGAGATTCGTGATATCCACAACAAACTTCCCACAAGGGACTGAAAATCTTTCACCGTGGGCCCTTTTCCACGAGAATCAATCGGTAATTTTTCATTCAGTTCTTCATATTCTTCCAAACTTGATATAGGCGTTTTTACGACATTCGCCTCCTTCAAACCATGCTTGTCCAGCATCTCCACGATAGTATTCTCCTGATCAATGGCGTACCCGTTCGTTGGGTCACCCGTAATTCGCATACCGAGAAATTTCTCCACATTACCCAAATCTTTTAGTTCCAACACTTGCATTTTTTCGAAAAAATCATCCACTAAATGGTTCTTTGTTGCTGTTACCAATAAATCATCAACGTAAACTTCAACCACAATTGTGCCTTTTTCATCAATCTTCACAAAAATGCATGTGTCCGTCAAACACTGAGAGAAATTCATCTTCACCAAAGTATCGCACAATAGTTCGTACCATAAACGTCCTGCCTGTTTAAGGCCGTAAAGATTTCGCTTCAGTTTGAGCATTAGCTCTTTAGTGTTCGTAACCCCCAACTTTTCCAGTGTGTCGTCCGAAATTTCCATGCCTTGAGGCACTTGCAGGTAGATGTCGTAATCTTGTTCGGTGCTTGCCTTCGGATAGGCGCTTGGAACATCTCCATGCCTTGCCGGCACATTCCACACGATCGACAGTATTAATATGGTCTTCATATTATTTATCTCCATAACCGTCGAGAAAGTAAAAAAGTAATTTTCTCCATATACCTGTTTGTCTCCACGTACCACTAAACGAGCCTTGTATCTTTCAACAGTACCATCATTCTTGAGTTTCGTCTTATAAACCCACTTGGTGGGCAAGGTTTTTACTCCATCTTTCCGTTTCATCACTTCTCATGTCTTCAAGTCTTCTAGGGCTTTTAATTCTGTCTTCTCAGCGACTGTCCACTTCTCAGATTGCCCCCCCTTGTGTGCTTCAAAGTAACTCTTGGGGTCCGGAGTTCCGGCGATTTTCCCACTGTCCGGATCGTTGGCGTTACATACCGCAAAAGCAAAAAACGAATTTTCGTCATTTACTCCACTCACTTCTTCATTGTTCAAAACTTCATCTTCAGTTTCTTTGCGTTGTTTTTCAGCCTCTTCGTATTCAATCATTCTCTGCGTCTTCTTTACTTTTCTCGCCGATTTTCTTGGCGGTGGCGCTTGCTTGTGTTTCTTGTCACGATTTTTTGTTGTGTTCTCCTTCGAACGCGAATTTTCTCCACTGTTATCGTGACTTATCTCCACATCGTTATTGACCATACGTAATAACTTTTCGTTCTCCTTCTCTCCTAAGGTTTCCACGTGATAAACATGTCTTGTAGTCGTCACAACCCTGTCCTTCAAGAGCAGCACTTTGTAACCTTTAGTTTCATCGCTCTTTCCAAGTATTAGAGCCTTTTCCGCGTGCTTTCCTAGTGACTTGTTCCTGGCGTCTCGCCAAACCATACATGGCGAACCGAAAATCACTATGTCAGATATGTTTGCCTTCCTTTTTGTAAGGACTTCAATCGGAGACATCTTCCGTATATTTGCACGCGTCGGGCTGCGATTTAGAATATAACTTGCGTATTCCGCTGCTTCTGACCAAAACGTGAGAGGAACACCAGATCCAAAAATCATGCAGCGTATCATGTTGAATATCGTTCTATTCATGCGTTCCGCTTTGCCATTCGAGGCGGGATTCCCTGCTTCAGTAATTTGTCTTCTGACACCAGTCTTTTTACAAAACAAATCCACATTCCTATATTCTCCACCTCCATCGGTACGTAAAACGTGAATTCTGCAATTAAATTCGTTTTCAAACCATGATAAAAAATGTTCAAATTTTTTCGCGGCTTGATCCTTTGACTTTGCGGGAAAAACTCGAACATAGTTGGAAAAATGATCGACAAAAACAACCAAGTATTTGTTTCCACGACGATCTCTAGGGGTAATCGGTCCCTTTAGATCACTACAGATTACGCCACCGATTCTGTCAATCGGTGCGTTCTGCCCACTGTCTTGCTTGAGCTGCTTCGTGCGGGTTCCTTTACCTTCGGCGCAGGTCAGACAGTTTGGTCTGCGCCTGGCAGTCAGCCTTATACCCGATGCCGGATCTTTTGCCAGTCGTTCCACAGTGTCATAAGCCAAATGTCCCAATCGTAAATGGAAGTGATGTAATGACCCTTCTTGTGGATCATCACATCTGTCACTCTCCATAGTCGTCATGATCATATTCGAGAAATTTTCAGTCACACTTAATTCTTTCTTCAGGCTCAACTTTGCTGTGAATACGCATCCAGTAACATCGACATCAAATAACACGCTATCTCCATGCATCATCGTCATCGTTTTCCCTGTGTCCTTCAGTGTACATCCCTTCTTCTTAAGGTTGCCCAAAGAAATTAGATTCTTCGCCAATTTTGGTGCGTAATAAGCTTCCGTGAGTAAAATCGTCGCAAACTTACTTTTCAATCGTACCTTTCCGACTTTGGTCACTCTCAACTTCGCTCCATCAGGCAGCAACAAATCTTCGTTCTCTCCACAGTCAATTGCATCTTCGAGAAAATCTTCACTCGATACCAGGTGCCGACTTGCACCGCTATCGATGATCCACAACTCTTCATCTTCCAATATATCCTTTTTAGGCATTTCTGGTGATCTTCTTCCACTTTCGAGCGTCGACAATACAAAATTCTTTTCACCACTTTCATCTGCTCTCGTTCTTGGCTTGCGTTCGAAATTCTTGCCCTGCGGTTTCCGATTTCCTTTTCGACAGTACTTTTGCGTGTGTCCTTCCATTCCACACGAGAAACACGTACGTTTCTTCTTCCGTTCATCAACAAAATTCACCATGCTTCTAGGTTGCCTTTTCGTCTTGACTGCGTCATCTTCTAACTCCTGTGCCCATGCAATCAGTTCTTGAGCATGCAGTATATAATCCATACGCTGTGGATTATATCTAATCATCAATCCCATTTTCAATTCTGGGGCTGCATACTTGACGATGTTCTCCACGATAAGACGCTCATGCGATCCACTTTCTCGTGCTAGTGCCACAAGGTACAAGAAATGCTGGGTCCATGACCTCCTAGCATCCTTTTCTTGCGCGAAAAGTACCGCAGCTTGCTGATGTGTAATGTTTACTTTAAAGGCGTGATAAAGCTGATCCAAAACGTAATAGAGTTCCTGCGATATCTGCCACCACGTCATTATATTCGCTTGAAAATAACTGGCTGCTACGCCCTCCAAATGTTCACTTAACTTGTTGACTTTTAAACGTTCTGTCCACACAAATCCAGACGAAAGTTGTGCCACATCCACTGCTTCAATAAACAGGTAGGCCCACTGCCTGAAACCTGCACCCAAACCAGGATAAATCTCTTCACCTGTAAAGTTCTTGATTGTGAATTTGGGAATTTTCATATTCCCACTTCGGTGTATATTCTGCCCTTCTTGGTTTTCATACACTCGCGGTCCGTTACCGCCCGGCGTCTGCCACTGCGCACCACGTTCAATTCCGTTGTCGCCACCTAAGTCTTCCACTGTCATCCGCTTTCCAAACGGGCCATTGTTCTTTACAGCTTCTTTAAATATGCTGCCTTGTTCTGAACTTTTAGACTTTGGCGAACTAATCGATGCACAGTCTTCTGATTTTGCATCTTCCATGGCTTCAATTTTCGTCTCCAAACGTTTTATGTATGCCAACATGGCCGATACATCCACATCTTCGTCAGCCATATTTCCACTCAGTCATGATCTTTAACCACAGACGAGAAACAAAATATGCGAAAACGAGATAATCCAATGTCTCCCTTCGGTATAGGGGACATCCACCAAAAATCGTACTTTGCACGACAAACTTAGTAAACTTCGAAAACTTAGCAAAACTGGTCCTGAACCCCGTAACTTGGGCTCATAACCTGTTGGCAAATGTAGATGTCCACGTAATCACTTGTAGTCAAACGTAACAGCGATAAACACCAGTTAATGCGTTTACGGCCTTGTTTGCCACAATGTATTGTCCTATCGGTTAGTATAGGCTATAGGTGCGTGTTGTGCGTGTTCTCTTCACTTGATATGTCCGGCCGGTAAGTGTCGGACGCGGGGAAGTGTTCAGGATGCGTATGCTAGACGTTCTGTTTACTCGACAAAAATGAAAGTATATATTATGTAAATTTTAAGTGTGTTTTTAGCTAAAATTTCACTTAACCTAAAATTCACAATATGCATAGAAACCACGATAATCTCGATAGCAGGAATTTAACGTCAGTTTTCATTTCACGTAACATCATCCAAAATTCCAACAACGCCATCGTCGGGCTTTCCATCACGTCACCTAGTGCAGCCGACCGGGATTCCCGCTTCTAAAGTGGAACTTGGGTTCAGTTCAAACACCAAACTCATCCCTGTCTTGTTGGGCCGGGTCAGAGAAATACATCGTGATTGCACTCTGTCTCAGTACCAAAATTCGATTGAACGATCAGAATACCTTAGCCATAACGCCAGGTTCCCGATCGTGCCTGATCATTTCGCTCGCGCCAAATCGCCTGAAACCATATTCTTCGTAAGTTGTGCGACTTATTTGTGCTGTTGGTGTGGACCCTGCCTTTGCGATCAATAGACCCGTACAATAAGTAACGACATTTTCTACCCTCGTGCCCCTGGTCTGATCGACCGGTCCCAGGTGAGCAACTGCCACTTCAAATTGATCCACTCGTCTCATCGGTCATCCGAAACAATTTTATACCAATCCTTAGTAGTTGATATCGTAATTCTGCCAATCTGCGTAGCGGTTTGGGCCGCTTATATTCACTTCACCACAGAAACTCACATTACTCCCAGCCGATCTGCACTCATCGGCCGAACAAAAGCCGGTCGGAAGACCGATCTGGTCGAAATCAATGAATATTATTCATTGATATATGTTGAATATATGAGCGAATGTACCGGAGATGAATACATAAGTGAGATGAACACGTAGCACGCAGTGGAATTTCAGTAAAATGGAATTGGGAAATACCGGGCAGGATATATTAATGACTTTAGATAAACCAAACGAAGACCAACCGGCTATGGTGCAATCAGAGTCCAAACTTGCGGCTTAGACGGGCACTTGGAGACCAGGATGGCTAGCCGGATCGTCGCACTATTGGCTCCGCCATGGCTCCTGTCGGTCGACCTCGGTCGGCGCCTCTTTTAACGAGCTGACCAGAGACCGGTCCCTTACCCGGGAGTCCAACATCCGGCATCTTTCTCTCGATTTGGCGACAAGACAGAAGCAGGAAAGAAGAAACAAAATACGTCGAGATCGCACCCACCCACTTGAATACCCAAGACATAATCGCTAATGACCAGCCAAGCCTCACCGGCCCGACTTCGGCGACGCTTTCGCAAATGCTTTGGCAATTCAGTCAGTTCTGGATCCTCCCTCACCTTCTTGGTTGGGATCGCGAGGTGGTATGTCGCTTCCCAAATTGCTTGATTGTGAGTTTGGGGAAGTGGGTCAGTCGTTCTCTAAGGGAGTTGAACCATGGTAGAGATGGAAAACTCCTGTGAGGCATAAGCGTTACCAAGGTATCCCAAGGTTTGGATTGCAACAGATCGACCCCTGCCGCAAGGGTGACCAGATCCGACTACTACCCGGACTGGGGCGGAGCCTTCGACGACTTGTGAAAGAGCCAATGGTCCGGTCGAGAAGTAGCGTACAATCATCTGTTTGGTCAATGATCTGAAGTCCTTTGAGTTGAAAGGGCGAGCAAAGCTCTCGATACGCCACTTCGGATTCGGTCATAAAGCAAAGTATACCAAAGATTCGAGAATGGGGCTGAAGGAGAAGGGTCAACGTTTTGTCGAGGTGAGCACTGATCTGTAGACAACGAAGAAGCCAGCCAGCAAGCATCCTCCTCGACTTTTTCCATCTTCCGAAATTCCAAATTACTATTTTCCTCGTTGTCCGAATGTTGCAAGTCGACGACCGGATTGCCATGAGAGGTGACTCTGATCAGGAGACACGTCGACCGCTGGCCCGAAATCGGGTCAGAGCGGTCAGGATCTGTTCCTCCAAATTATCACAGACGTTGTCCTTAGAATAGTCATCTGCAGCATCCGGAATCACCTCGGAGTCCGAGACGCTGACGTCTGGGAGAAGGCATGCGACTAAATTGAAACGTGACTACGCTTGGCGCCCTGAACGCATGGCGTTGACGTCCGGCGGAAGGGGGCGATGGGCCGGCTTGGCCTTGGGACAGCGAAAACGGTTTGCCGGCCGGAGATTGACTGGGTATAGTTGATTGACTTGCTGACCGAGACACCAACCGCATGTTGGATTTGGAACGCGACTTAGAAACGAGGAGAGCCCTCGACGACCCTCGGGGATTGATCGGCCAAACCAGATAAAAACTTCAATGATCTGTTGAAGATATGCGGGGTCAGACCGAAACTCTTCCAACCTCTTGACTGACTTCTACAGTCCGATCTGCAATACCCGAAGCTGACATATCGAATGGTGTTCTTGGGTCCGCAGGGTTGCAACTGGAGCCTTGCACGAACCAACTCTTGCTGGCAATCTTCGCTATCTCCGTTGGAATGTCGTCTATTTTTCTGATCTCGTGTCGGTCGGCCTGGGAGCTCGAAGGTTGGGTCAAGAGAAGTCCGGTCTGCTCCTCAGTTCCACACAACATGAGTGACCAAGTGAGTAACCAGTGATGCAATAATTACATGCGGCACTCCCCTCAACTGGCAGACTCGAGAACACTGCTGGCTTCACGCAGCTTGACCAGTCTTAAAGTCAGCACAGGCTTCGTCAAGAAGCCCACAAGCTGGTTTTTAGTTGGTACGCGCTTCTGCGTAATGTTTTCCTCATCAAACGTGGTCGCTGACGAAATGCGCACGCAGGTGGATGTGCTTGGCGCGGGGAGTGTAGTCTTGAGGCTACAAACTGAGAACTGATTTGTTGTCGAGCAAGATGGTAAGGCCAATTTCGGCGAGAAGAGAGCGAAGCCGGATCACCTCCTGCTTTGCCAAGGCGAGCGCCATGTACTATTCTGCCTCAGCTGACGATAGAACCACCGTAGATTGGCGCTTGCTCTTGTTGTAAATGACCAGCCGCCCATTACCAAGCAACACGAGCACAATTGAACCACGAGCCTCTCTGTCGCCACCCCAGTGTTGGCACCGTAGTACGATAGCATCTCTCCCTTGTTGGTCCCCTTTAGGTAACAGAAGATCCGCTTGGCTGTACACATGTGCATCGCGAGTGGGGATTATTGCGACAAGATCGACAGCGGGACAGTGATGTCTGGTCGCGTGGCGTTTGGGACGTACACGGGCGAGCCCACAACCTCACGCCTCACACAGTACTTGGTGTTTTATCGAGCAGCTCGTGAGTTTCACCAGGTGTGAAGTCATGGCCGATAATCATGGGATTACACACTGCATGCGCTTGACAGATATCATCTGCATCTTGATCACGAGCGCACCCGACCAAGAGATCATCGACGGAGAGAGCCAATTTTTCAGCGTTGAGGAACGCAAGTCTTGACGTCGAACTGCTTGATGCGTAGCTTCTTGCTGCAGGACACCGAGAAAAACACACGAATGGTGCTGATACTCGCGACCGGTGAGTAGGTATAAAAGTAGTCAACACCATGGATCAGATAAAATCCCTGAGCCTTGTGACGGATAACAAGTCCGTGCTCGTCGTACTTGCGTGCGAAACACCCACTTGGATCCGATGACCTTTGCTCCGTGTGGTCTTGCCAGAAGGTTCCATGTATGGTTGCGGGTGTGAGCGCGCGGATGGCTTCCTTTTAATGTGTAGCTTCTGGAGAGGTCATTGCTTCATCATACGACTGAGGCGCTTCGTGGACTGCAAGGGCAACCTCGTACTCATCAAATCGTGGACGCTATATCACGGGCTCATAGTGAACATCGTCGTTTTGCGCAGATTCAAGAAACCTTGGAGGTCCACTAGCATTGTCGATTTCGTCATGGTCAGTGACATTTTGAAGGAGATGACGCGATTCGTACGAAAATGAGCACAAGCAATCTGAAATTCCCCCCGAACCATCGTCAAGCCCATCGGCATACGTTCCACTGAGCATTTTTTCAGCGATAGCATGCGAGCGGGTGGAAGTGTATTGTCCAAATGAGCAAGCAGGCTTCGACGAGGCTTGTGTCGCTTGACCGTGGTTGGGCAATATTAGGTCAATTAGAACCGTCCTTCATCCCGCAAGCGGGACAAGTGCTGTAGCGTCAGGATGGTCACCGGCATCTCTCATGTCCCCATCTCCATCACCGTTGGCTTGGTCCTCGACCTCGACCTCTCCATCGCCTCAGGCTCCGATTCAGTTGATTGAATCAGGAAACGAGAAGCAGCAACAGCACGATCGTCATTGAGCGGAGACGCAACAGTCGCGCCAGATTGTTCATCAAGCACAACAGTGCGAGTAGTGACAACTTGCTCTTCCTCTTGGTTTCAAACAACGTATGCCTTCGATGTTTCAGCGTAACCAAGGAATAGACAACGATGAGCTTTGGCGTCCGGCTTCATGCGCTTGCTGTCGTCAACGCGATAGAATCCCTCGGATCCAAACACCCATCGATAATCAAAGCCAGACGTACTCTATCAAGGATCTTCACTCAGCGAACGACAGGCCAGGCGGCATCGTGGTCTTCGCTTCACTACCCGACGTGTGGCTGTATGGACATATCTTCATCTTGGATCTGGACACATGCCCCAACCTGGTATGTCCAACAGCAGCAGCATCCTCGCTTACAGTCAAAGTTGCCACAGCGCTGCTCGCCATGGGGGCTGGTTCCACGACCACCACTCCACCACGCGAGAAGCTTTCCCACTTTGGGAAAGAATAGTCGCGACGACGGACTTATCCACCAAAATAAGGACAGACCATCGTTCAAATTGTATCACCACGAGACTCCTTTTTTTTGTGAGCACCGGAACCGACACGAGCTTGCTGTCTAACTCACTCGGGTACGAAGAAAACACTTGGTCAACTTGATAGTCCTCTCGTGCGTCAAAACGAATCGAACGCTTCTTCTCACTCTTCCGCGAGCAGTCAGCTTGCTTGTGGCCAGGTTACCTTCCTCGGAACTGGCCGCTTCCATTGTTTTCGTCCGCCCCCGTAGCACTTTGCGTTTTTCTTAAACGTAGCGACCACGCCTGTTCTTGTCCCACCGTTGGTGGTCGCCTTGAGCGCCTCTTCCTTCTTCTCACGCTTCTGCTGTGTCTCGTACTCGCACCGCAGCATCTCTCTCGCACTTGGCAGAGTAGCATCAGTCGTAGCTTCGATAATCTGCACCATCGCGTCGTACTTTTCCCCAAAAATCACGACTAGCTTCACGTCGTCAAGGATATCCTTGCCGACCGCCGCAAGCTTGAGGCGTAGCTAGTCGAATTGCATGAGATGATCCATTACGTAGCCGCCTTCGTCGAGCTCAAACTCGCTCAGCTGGTTTCGCAAACGGAACTCGGTTGGGGAGGTTCTGATTGGTGAAAAATGATCTTGGCTGGAACATGGGCAAGAGACGCTTGACGAGATGAGTGCCAGATCCCTGAGGCCTTCGGCTTTCCAGTCTCTGGATTGCTTCATATGAAGCTGTGTCTTGGCCAACACATGATGGATAACTCCCCGTGTGAGCGAGAGTCACTCAAGTCGGAAACTCCCACAAAAAGTAGTTATCTGTAGTGAGGATTTCGTTCGAGGTGAGAGCGTTTGGACTCATGACATGATACCAATACTGACATCCTTGTAGGATGCGTAACCAAAGCCAAATACCACAGCTAACAGCACATACAGTAGGTTCCAAAACATAGCTGCCGAAAAAAGCCTGCCGTTTTTTTATCGTCCAAGCCAGGAATCTGCATCTCAGCGAGGGCACTGCGTACTGTTACTGCCAGTGTCAAACTCCTGGCGCTTGGGACGCGGTAACAATTCATAAAAAAATGCGACATTCACAAAGGAACCTGAGCTTAGCATATAATAATTACGCGATTTTTCACCGATCTAGTTGTATTTTCATCAGCATAGGTCAACGCGTAGGTCAAACACAAATTCATAGACAATGGATAGGAATTTACGGAAAGTTACACTCAGTATAACGCGACTTTGTCGGTAACGATTGGGACGGTAATGTCATATGGGACTTTTTAAAAAGAGAATATTCCAAAAGGTGACTCAAATCCAAAAACTTCGGCTGGGGAGAAATGACGAACTAAAGCCTGTTTTGGATTAGATGATCCAGTTTGCTGATTTTATGGTCATCTTTGGGAGCAGATCGTTTCACTGTCGTCTTGTCGCGCGCCACGTGCATCATTTGTGGGTTAATAGCATTGGCACTTATTGAATGGGATGATCCTGCAGACGAGATAGACCAGGGAGTCGGCGCTCCTACGTTGTATACGTCTTCAGATAGCGCCGACGATCAGCCCTCAAGAGATGAAAATGTATTGGGAGTGTTAGGCTTGCACATGTGCAAACTTAAGCGGCGACAATCCCAGCGCTACTTGCGAAGTGTGCAGCATTCCTCGCGTTGCGCGAGCACCACACTACGAGCTGGAATACTCAAGAACCACAAAATTTCTCTCGTGACAATTCTGGTGTGATTAGTAAAATTTACTTTAAATATCACCTATTAAGAAAAAGTATGGTTACAATGGTTATATGCAGAGAGAGCAAGTGCGGCGTCGATACGCCGGGATGAGGGAGAAGACGAGCTCCTTTTGTACTTCAACTAACTCACGAATATGTTGTTTAGCCTTCCATCCTTTAAAGTGAGTGGGTGTCCACCAGTATGTCATAACGGATGGATCGATGGCGGCGCCGTGTAGTCCAGACTTCACTCGCAATTGCTTACTTCTAGATAATGCTATTTAAGCAAATAAAAAAGTTTTGTTAGATCAGAAGTTACTCTTTCGAATGGGTGACGCCTCTTTCAGAGTCTGATTTCGTTTGACGAGAATTCTTAATTATCAGACATTCTTCACAAGTTTTAACTTGCAAAACCGACGTGAACAATTACGGTGGACATCAATATAGGGTTTCCCTCTGGTCCAGCCTGTAGCTGCCGCGAGAAAATTAGGAGAAAAAGGCCAAAAAGTCAGGTGAAGATGGATTTTGGTATCTTGGCCATATATTCTCGCGTCCGTTTGATATCTAATCTGATAAGGAACGTCCGCACGATGATGAAGAATGGTCTCTGGATCTAATCGGCAACGTATTTTGCCTGTTTTACCCTCCTATGCCAGAGGACCAAAGGTATCGAACATTGAAAGTTTGCACATTTTCGCTTTAGTGTCTCACGGCCTTCGAAAACGTACTTTCACGTCAAATTAACGCTTGCGTCTTCATAGTTTCCATTTGAATTTACCTCCTGACCAGGAGCCCAGTGGAGCATCACTACTACGAGCTAGAGGTATCCAACTGAGTAGGGGGTTCTCTCGGCATTTTACGCGAAAACCACCTGCTTAATAAAATCGAGCAATTGGTAGCTCGTTTAGTCGGAAAATGAGCCTTGCTTTTGAAGAAACCGAGGAGGAAAAGCCATTGCGGCTCTGGATTGAACACGTCTTTATCTTTATCATTGAATATGAGACAGTGATTACCATCAAAGATGGTGGTGATAGTGATCTCTGGCGTGAATTAAATCGTCGTCCCACCGTGCCGTACTCGAAGTTACGCCACCATGACGCAACATGTAAAATATTTAAAACCATCTGAGTACCTTTTGACGAAGTTTTTTCACCTTTTGGAATATTCCCTTTTAAAAATTTCTACGGTCATATTTTATATTTTGGTCAATAGTGGGTGATATGACTACGCCAATAAGAATAGGACTAGTTTCATAACTTCTCATTATCTTTAGAGTAAGATGGAAGTTACTCATGCATGGTAGCTAAGTAGCTAGGCATCTAGATATCCGATTTAATACATTTCCGATTAAATAAGTCCCTACTTATTTGATTTCTACAGCTTTGTCGACCTGGTAGCTTGTACCCGAATCAATTTTAAGAAATTGAAGTGTAAATCAACAGCAAGTACAAGTTTCATCATTCGTATATCGATATGTCAAGTCATTTCGACTTATATTTTCTACACTGGGAGCTTAATAATAATAAAATATAGTCAATTAGTAAAGTTAACTATTTGCTACTATACAAGATCGCACCCGGGAGACAATAGTCGGCTCAGGCTTGGTAAAAAGTTGAGTGGTCACAGTATGGCACCTGCTCGCTACTTGAAGCGGTGCTGGAATTGAGTCGAACATGCACTGGATGCATAACTGCATTCTCATCCCTCTTCACGTCTGTTCGTCCCTCGACGTTGCTACCATGTCTAATTGCGCCATTACTTGGACCCAAATAAACGCCACAATTTCCTCCGTAGTTTTCTTCCATCCGTCGAAAATAACTTTGTTCCGAATTTGCCATAGCCAGGCAGTGATGATACTACAACCCCCCCCTCTCCACAAACGCTTGAATTAGCCTCCAAATTTGTCCGTGGAAGTTCCATACCTATTCATCATCGCCTTCTTGAAATTCTTCCTAGCAGCGGTCGGTACCTAGTGACAATATTGCTTTTGAAGATATCCAGGTCTGGGTCACGCACTTCTTCACCTCTCCGACGGCTGGTCCATTTACGCCATAAACTTCTCGCATTACAACAACTCCAGAAGATATGTTCTATATCAGAGCTCGGGTCAACACATTTCACATTCATCGGACAACAGCGATCCTTAGAACTTCTATAGTAGAACGTGTTGGGTTGCATGGTGGCCAGCCGATACTGTACCCATAGTTGAGTACATTCTGATGCAGCCATACCTTTTTCGGGGTCTGATCTTGAATTAAATCTCACCAGTCTCCGGCTACTCGACGTTTCTCCCACTGCTGTAGCACCTCCTTGATCTGTGCCGCGATGTTTTGATGATAACTTTTCTTGAAGAATTTTCGGAGTGCCCTGGAAATTCCCAAAAATGGAGTACCTTCTTCAAGCGTTGAACGACTCCTGTGTAATAACGGATTCGGATAGCACACAGCCGTCTTCAAGTGATAATGGTCCCCCTTCTCATTAGTTAGTTGTAAAGGATTTTCCACCTTCCAATATATTTCCCTTCTGATTGTTGAAGCTGTGCTGACGCCCAGTCTGACGACAAGTACCAATAATCCATTTTGGCCCAACGACTCGCCACGAATACTCCAACAACTCTGGCGGGCAACAATACCGCTTGATTACCGGCGGCGTTCCTAGGCATTGGCCTATTTTTACACGGGGAGATGCTAAAACGATCGCCGCTAACCAACTTGCCACCTTTGCCCGAGGGTGAGAAGTTCTGGATTCGCCTGGTACCTGCCATACGTATACATCAGAATCTTGTCTTAGTATCCGTAGTGAATAACTATCCTTTTGAGGAAGCCGTTCATATTAGGTAGACAATAAGTTCCCCGCCTGTTCCTCCATGATCCATGGGTTGTTAGCCCATACAAAAGTACCCGAAAATGCTTGATAGTAATCAGGGAGCATACCATGATAAGGAATAGCACTTAAATCCATCTTGATTTTAACCGTTGCCGCTGCTTAGTAGACAGACCTCCCGTATTGACCTCTAGTAGTGTCATCCGCGACTGCAGGAGGTTATTCGTTATTCGTACAGAGTCGTAGTTTAGTGAGTTGAAGTGGAGACGGTGCCATCCAAGCATTTATTTCCTGGAGGAACGTACCGGTACAGTTGGAGCCTCGAAATGCCACCTTACTCACAAAGGAACGCCCTTTTTTCGAGGATAATACCTCAATAGAGGTCGAGACACTCTGATTAAGCCGCCAGAAAAGCCATGCCTGTTGATACAGGTCAGGCGCCCCCATTATCCATACTGTTGCCAGTTTCATCCTTTGAACTCGAAGCGCTAGCGGAATGGAAATTAGTCTCAGACCACCCACTTTTCGTGGTGTATAAAGTAACGCTGGGGAATTTTGTGCTTCGCTAGATCTCCAAACGTTGAGTTTGTCCAAATATATCGTTTTTGTAAATGGATCAAGCTCTGTAATACATGTACTGGCGGGTCGAATACCCGGGCTGTAAACATAATAGCAGGCAAAACAATAGCGTTAAAAAGTATCACTCTTTCCAAAATTGACGTTCCGCAAGTCGCCACAATACTAAGCTGTCTTTGAATTTGCCTAATTCGAACTGCCCAATACCGTTCTGGTAAGTTTCCATGGCCAATTTCATATCCCAGGTACCGGACAGTTTCACTATCGTGTACCACAGGGATTTTGTACCATACTTCACAGGAGGTTCCCGGGGATAGAAACAGGAATACGCTTTTGTGTGTCTGGACATGCAAGCCTGAGATGCTTCCAAAATTCCTAACTATGCTCAACGCCTCCTCCAGGTGGTCTGCTAACCTTAGAAAAATTGTGGAATCATCCACAAACGCCGAGAATTTGTGTTCGTCTGCTTCCTCTATACCACCAATCGATATCCCTGTTAAGTGATGAGACTGCTGAAGTGCGAGCGCCAGTGGTTCAACTGCAATAATGACAATAATGGAGCCGGGGACAGCCTTGTCGAATACCAGATATCACAGGTAACGGTCGAGAATATTGATGACTGACAAAAAATTCGCCGGTAGTACCTTCATACAACCTCCGAATTAAATTAATAAATGACCGATCAAATCCAAATCGGTAGAGTACTTGATATAAGTACTGTACGCTCTATTCTTGCGCACTACTCAAGTAGTTTAGTCGTTTGTTGTCTGTAAGAAATATCCCCTTTTTTGCGTCCTTTGCCAATCTTTCTATCGCATCGTAATTAAGATGCCCCAATCTTGCGTGGAAGTGCATCAAAGATCCTTTCTGCACATCCGACCCGGAGTCGGACTCCTCGTCGCTATTTGATAAGATCGCAGAATATTAACCTTTGCTCCAATCTTAACGGAAAGTCTACTTCAACTTCAACTGCAAGCACCTTGTTGTAAACGACACTGTTCTATGTCGAACATGGCCGTTTACTGTCTCGATGTCTCATCACACGACGTCCATCGACATATACCATTTTGCAACCTTTTTCTTCAAGGAGGCCATAATATAGTATGTTTCTTTATAAGCTTTCGATGGAATACACTGCTTGATCTGTATCGTGCGTTGTTCGTTACCGGTTTTACCTTGACCTGAATCCATTATTTCTTCGACACTTGTAACTTTTGTCCGTCGGCTTGATAGCACGTCCCATTGAGCCTAGAAGGTAGCATTCTATGTTAACAAATACATTCTTGTCCCACTGTCCAAAATCCATTTCGATATATTTTCGTCATCAGAATTCTAGTAATTGCAAAACTAATCTTCTCGTCATGACTTGCTTTCTTGTTGTACTTATGTTGTGTTTGGACATTAGGTAGGATATGTCCCGGTTCCCCACAGTCATGACAATCTACTCCATTTTTCGACGTAATTAATTGAATCGCCTCCGAACTTGTGATTCCCTCTTGCATCGCTTTCAATCGCTGCTGCTAATTGGCCGCTTGCCGAAGGTAATCGCTTCGAGTGTGGGCGATCTTTGACATCAAA
Source organism: Sclerospora graminicola (assembly GCA_001887855.2). Lineage (NCBI taxonomy): Eukaryota > Oomycota > Peronosporomycetes > Peronosporales > Peronosporaceae > Sclerospora > Sclerospora graminicola. Next base: position 78,326 of record MIQA02000237.1, on the reverse strand, counting down.
ATGGTCTTCAGTTCATTGATGCGTAGTGAACCACGTTTTCTAACACCAGTGGTCCACTGCGACCCACAGCATTAGAAACAGCAACTAAATAAGGATAGTTTTCCTTCCAAGTTCGTTTCGGGTGCTTTCTTGTCTTGGCGTAAACTATTTCATCGACTGTGCTGATGTAATGAATGTGTTAAAGGCACTTAACATCTTGTCCATTATGTGAACTAATGTCAGCATTTCGTTCCACCATAAGTCAATTTGGCGGTTGTAGTATCTTTCAGCCGTTCCACTCAAGTAGTGACATAGAAGATCAACTTTTATTTCTTCTCTCCACATGTATTCACATGCCGATTCAACAATCGATATTATCTGCCTTATGAAGCGGGTTCCCCATTCACGGAACCCTTCTCCAAGTCCTTTGTAGATTCTTTTCCCGTCAAAACCTCTAATCGACAGCATACAATCTTTAGCCGTAGGTGTCTTAAAACCGGGCTGAGGTGGTAATCTATAGTCTCCAGCAGGAGGATTACCACCTAAATTTGCATTTACTTGTGGCGGTTCTCTATGTACCATATCCGGAGGCTTAATACCGCCATAGTTTCCATTCATCTGTTGTGGTGGTGTCCTGTATTCCATGTCAGGAGGCTTAAAACCACCTAAATTTCCATTCATTTCTTAAAGGATATGTTTTTTCTCAGGCGTACTCTCCAAAGATGCCGTTCGCATCCGAGTAGCGAGCCTCATTGAGTTGTTGAGACCGTATTCATCTTGTTGGGGTCGTGAAACCTTGTGTTTATCTATTCGTAGAGCTAATTTACGAACCAATTTCAAAATTTGCGCTTCTTCAGCGTCTAAATTTGCCTTTTTTCGACTTCTTGGCATTTATCGTCAATTACAATATGACCGTTTGGACTCGTAACCTGTTCAATAGTCTCTTTTTCCATAATCGCAGTATTAGAGCCCAACATCAGGTAAAGAATATTAGGCTGAATAGTTGGTACAATACATATAACCAAACGATATACAATAAAAATTAGTAGATGCGTTATTATCCTGTTTGTCACAAGGAAAGGCGTAAACTTGGAAAGTACACTCGTAAATTAGGAATTAACTCTCTGGCTGCTCCGTACCTGTGCATTATAGTAGTACATATATGTAAGGACATTGACGCAGAAATATCAATATTCTACAGAAATACATATACTATGCGCAATTTAATCTTCTTTTGCGTCTTCTCACTAAGAACGTGATCCTGTCGCGAGATAAAGAAACTCGGCGGGTCGGTACTATCGAGTTTTTTTTTCATTCAACATTAGCATCAACATCTGAAATTGGATCATTATGGGTATTTGGAAATGTTAATGAATTATTTAAAGCAACTTCATGTAATAAAATTAAGGGTGCGTCTGGTAAAATCCTGGATTTTTCTGTTTGCATACGCTGTTTTCTGCCAATCCACTGGATTCGATCAAAACAGTGTTCACGATCAAACACTGTTTAAAATTTTCGTGTCTGTCTGGTAACCTATCCATTATTTTTATTTGGCAGTTTCACGTTTACGACAATACGAGATGGGTACAGCTGAAGTCAGTATTGATGAGCCAAACCATTGAGCAGCCCGTTGCATTTTTAATTTACTATAAATATTTGTTATCTATCTACCTCTGGTGCCTTTCCTATTAAAAAAAGTGCATTCTATCAGATATAACATTGTGTCTTGCGCACCACTTACGCAGAATTAGAAAAGGGTTCCACTGTACCTATTATTAATATTTTATAAGTCATGTACCGGTACATATCGGTAGATCACAGTCCTAAGACGATCAAACGCAGCTGTCGGCGCAAAAAAATGAACCATTTCAAAACCAATCATAAACGAATGGGCCTCGAGAAAACAAGACGACGATGACACCGTGGTCGGCGCGGTACTCGTGCCGAAGCCGACGATCATGCCGCCGATAGAAGGTACCTTCCAGAAGCAATAATTATATTCAAGTACTATGTCGCGAATAAGGAAGATTTAGTATATGTTTTTAACTCTTAACTTCAAAAATACATCAGTTTCCTATTCTCTATCGACTACAGCGCACCGTAAAAATACATCCACTGTTTCGAAATACGACTCCGACCTCGTATCTCGGAAACAGCGGATGGAGGTCAAAACATCGTTTGAAAAACAGATGGTTGGCGAACCAGACAGCACACCCAACTCGGCTGAAACAGTGTTTGCTCCGAAACAGTGTATTTTTTGCATATCCAGTGAAATCCAGCGGATTTGTGGCCAACCAGACTGAATAAAAAAATTAAACCCAGAAAAGAAATAAAAAATGTTAAAATATTGGGAATATTCCAAAAATCCAAGTCGTATTTTTACCATAATTCCCGTGTGAAAACGTTAAAAAAACAGCACGTAAAATATTTAAAACCATTTAAACCGTTTGAGTCAACTTTTGACGAAGATTTTGGATTTGAGGCACCTTTTGGGATATTCCCTAAAATTCCGCTTGAGCACTTACATCTTTGGTGTAATGGGGTGCCATTACATAAGTGATATTTAAATAGAAATATCACAGTTCAATTTCAGACGCAATACCTGAAATGTGAATATTGGATTATAAGTTGTCATAATCCACCTTTGAGAACAGATTCTGATATTATCGAATCTAACAAGTCATCTAATGATAAAAATATCATTAGATCAGTTTTATACTACATGTTACTATGATTAGTCTAGGTCTAATTATACTAGTTAGCTCTTAACCAACCATAAATATATTCACTCTTAAACTTACCTTCTAGCACTCAAGTCCCTTAGGTGTATATATAGTGATATATATACTTAATCGATAGTTAATTAATACACTAATTACTTTTCTATCTAAGTTTATCTAAGGTAAACTTAGGAGGACCAAATTACATTTGGTCCTACACAATTTGCACGCTTCCTCATTGCAAACTTACAGTGTAAGCCGCGTAACAGCAGCCCTGTTACACCTGGTAGCACTTTGTGGTCCGTCTAAACGACCACTGTTGGCGCGTTCCGTTAGTTAACTAGCGGGACGAAGGTTTAAGAGCCGCTGGCTGTCATGACAACAGCCAGTGAACGTGAGCGTGAGCGCCAGCTCGCGCACGACCTAGTTATGGAAAACTTTCCTTACTGGTCACCTAGTGCTCTAATCACAGTGACCGAGATGATTCGGACCATAGGGCCCGAAATCATCACTCTCCTCCGTGACAAGACCTCGGAGGATGCCTTAGAAACGGTTTCCCGTTTCAAGAAAATGTATGTCGACCCTCAGGTGCGCCACGCTATGTTGCGCTCCCAGACGGCGGCAGCAACAACAGCGCCCGCATCTAGTGCGAGCGTTGAAGTAGTAAAGGCGCGGATTCCGCCCTTTACTGGCGAAGGGGGCGATCCTCTTCGTAGGTGGTTCGCAGAGGTAGAGGATGCCCTCACTGCGCAGAAGATTGTGGACCCGCGTTCACAAGCTTATTTCGCCACCACATGCCTAGGCGGTCGCGCCAGGGCATGGGCGATGAGCCGCAGATCCACTGATGGAACTGCGTTCCTGACGTATCAGGATCTAAAAGCTGAGCTAAAGCACAACTTTGAAGCTCCGGAAATGGAGCTTAGCTGCCGTGAAGAGTTCATGGAACTCAGGCAGGGCAAGCTGAGCCTACATGCGTACGCTCAGAAAATACAATATTTATTATCAAATATTGTATACGAACCGGTGCCTTCTGCCATGCAGGTCACCGCCTTCATGGAGGGACTGAATGACGGTCCCATCAAACAGAGTCTTTACTGGGTTCCCCCAAAGACTCTAAGCGATGCTATACACCAAAGCATCCGGGAGGAGCTCAGCATGCGTCGCTCAGCAGCGCATGCTGGGGTTAGTCGGAAAGCGCAAGCACCTTTCGACTTTAACATGCCGCTAACGCAGCATGTTAATAATAACAACCAAAACTTCCAATCGAGACGAAGCTCACACTTCGTCCCGAGACACCCTAATCCGCGTCACAATGCGGGCGGAGGAGGTCCAGAACCTATGGACCTATCGGTTGCAGTTGCCTCAACTCCGAGGCAACCGAAGAACAAGAAGTTCCTTCGCTGCAATCGATGCGCGAAAATGGGCCATTACGCCCATGAATGTATGGCGCCGCGTCCGGCACCACGCAGTCAGCGGACTGGACAGTCTGCTGGCAAGCGACATCAACAGGGGCAACCCTCTGTTGATGCAAAAAACGTGAACAACCAGTAGGGGCGGGGTGCCCTACTGGACGGGTTATCTCACATGCCGACATCGGGCATGTGAGGATAATAGCCCCAGACGGGACTATGTCCTGTCAACGTGTGCAGGGTGAAGAGAAACCTCTCATCACCCTTGAAGTTAGGCCACATGGAAACGATGTCCCCATGCGTGCTCTGTTTGACACAGGAGCGTCAAACAATTTCGTTAGAACTGAGGTACTAACGTCGTTGAACTTCGAGGAGATTGAATCTCCAAGAAGCATGTTATCAGTCCGGTTAGCAACAGGTGCAACTGTGACTATACCGAAGCGTGTAATTCGAACACGCCTCGAGTTAGACGAACTATCGTTCGAGGATGAATACATCGTCCTCGATCTTGACGACAAGTTCGATGTCATCTTGGGCATCCCTTGGATGTCCAAGCATCAACCAACGATCGACTGGGTTAACCTGTCGATCGACTGCGGCGGTCTCACAGGATCTGATCACCCTGTGAGTAATCCGGCTGTATCTAATGATACAACCGCAGTGTCAGACAGTCTGGTGGATAGCGATGGCACCACCAGACCTTATCCGACTAGGTCAGCGGATAGTACACCCGCTGATCAGAGTCCAGAGGAACGCGAACGCGCGACGAACGAGTCGTTGCGTGTCACTAATGTGTGCAACACGGGCGCAAAGCACTCCCGTGTTGAAGTTACTACTACGACCAATGACGGTCGTGGTATAGAGAATGTGCACGCGGTGGGAAACACCCACCGTGAAAAGAATGAAACCGTCACGGAAGCAAATGACTTCCGTGTCGAAAATAAAGAACTCACGACTAAGAACAGTCGAGAGTGCGTGAACACCATGGTAGACAGTGGTCACCATGAAGAGAAGGCCTTGTGCACGAGTGATGATCACCGTGCCACAGATCGGACAAGTGCGTCTGATCTCGCAGCTGTGTCCGTCGAGACGATCAACGTCCTGACGCAGACAGAGACCGGATTAGCTACCCAGTCTCTCACACTTGACAACCCTCCGAACTTAAGTTCAGGGTTGATGGCCCTTCCAGCCTTGAGCTGGAAGAAGTTCGTAAAGAACTTGCGAAATGATCAGATCGAACAGATCTGCGTCATTGTCGCATCTGATGAGGTTGTGGATATTCGCGAGCGAATATCCACTTTACAATTAGAAGCCATCGGGAACGAACTCGTTCCCAATGGAAAGAACGCTGAGAACGAACTCGTTCCCAGTGATCAAACCAAAGTTCAGCGCTTTGAAGCGCAGAGCTGGGAGTCGCTTAAGGCGACTTCCCCGTATTACGAAGTACTTTGGGAATACGCTGACGTATTCCCAGAAGAAGTACCTTGTGAGCTTCCCAAGGATAAGGGAACGAGACACGAAATTGATCTCGTCCCCGGCACGAAGTACTGTGTCACGCGGCAATGGCCATTGCCGCGCGATCAAGTCAAGGCCATCGATGAGTTCTTTGAAACTCGTCGTAAGGCGGGGCATGTGCGGGAGTCTACCTCTCCGCACTCCAGCCCCACCTTTTGCGTTAAGAAGTCCACTGGTGGGTGGAGAATCGTTCACGCTTTCAACAAGCTGAGCGCAGCAACGGTACCGGCGCAAACGCCGATACCGAGAAAAGACGTCATCATAGATGGCATGAGCGGGAGCACCGTTTTCAGTGCTCTCGACTTAAGGGATGGTTTCTACCAAATCCTTATGCGTGAGAAGGATATTCCTCTCACGGCTGTAAGCACCCCAAGCGGTATGCTTTGGGAGTGGCTTGTGATGCCACAGGGGCTTCGAAATGCCCCTTCCACCTTCAACAGATGCGTTACACATCTATTGCGCCCGGTGCGAGAATTCGCGCCGAGCTACTTTGATGATGTGTTCATCCATAGCAAGGCTGAAAATGGCAAAACTGATGTAGACATTCATAAAGAACATCTACGTCGGGTGTTAGAGCTTATGCGCAAGCTCAAGCTCTATGCAAATTTAAAGAAGTGCACCTTTGGTGCACCTGAGATACCCGTTCTTGGCTGCTTTGTAGGCAAGAATGGAGTGCGCCCCGATCCAGAAACGATCAGGGTGATCGTTGAATGGCCAACTTCGAAAGTTCCTCGGACTGTCGACATATTTGCACAAGTATTCGTGCAACTATGCCGGTCTGATCCGACCTCTTTCCCAATTATTAAAGGAAGATATCGAATGGCGCTGGGATACCCAGTGCCAAGATGCGTTTGATGCAGTCAAGCGTAGCTTGACTGAGGCTCCCGTCTTGGCAATCGCCGATAACGAGCGACCGTTCCACGTCGTTTGCGACGCGAGCGATTTCGCCATCGGCTGCGCCTTGATGCAGCGTGATCACGATGATCGTGATCGCGTGATTTATTACCAATCGCGTCAGCTGCGCCCAGCCGAACGCAACTATCCGGTGCATGACAAGGAACTCCTTGCCATGAAGTATGCACTGGCGAAGTTTAGGATCTATCTCTTAGGAGATAGACCCTTCGTGGTTTACACGGACCATGCGTCGCTACGCACGGCCGTGAATTCGCCGCACATCTCTCAAAGAATGGCACGTTGGCTGTCATTCTTTGCAGAATACAACTTCACGGTTGAGTATAAACCGGGAAAGCTGAACGTGGTAGCGGATGCGCTATCACGACGCCCCGATTACGAGACGAAATCGTCCGTAATCGAAGCAACCAGTGCAAACGCAATACGTTGCACTGCTCTGTCGTCGCCGCTTGTGCGACAAGTACGTCAAGCGTACGAAACGGACGAGGAAACTCGCCTACTGATCGATTACTTGAGTGATCAATCAGATCGGAAGCGCAAGGAACTTCCAGAGTTCCTTCGCGCATGCGTGCATCGTTATCAATTGCACGATGGTCTGTTGCTTTACAGCACAGACCAAGATGATGTTAACCGCATTGTCGTTCCAAACGACGATGATCTCAAACATCAAATTTTGTTTGAGTACCATGATGCACCGATCTCGGGGCATCAAGGCCGAGAGAAGACGTATGCTTCTCTCGCACGCGATTTCTACTGGCGTAACCAATATAAATGGGTACGTAAGTACGTCCGCGCTTGCGAGATATGCCAACGCGTCAAGCCTGCACAGTCCGCGCAGGCTCCCCTCCAATCTCTGCCGGTTCCGACAGAGTGTTGGAAGTCCATTTCCATGGATTTTATCTTTGGTCTTCCGGCTGATCACAGTCGGAAAACAGGCATTGTGGTCTTTGTAGACCGTTTCAGTAAGATGGTTCATCTTGCTGCAGTGTCAGCGAATGTCACCGCTGCGCAAACGGCGCGGATATTCGTTGACACGGTATTCCGTTTACACGGAATGCCGGAAAACATAGTCTCGGATCGTGATCCAAGATTTACAGGGCGTTTCTGGCAAGAAACGTTCTCGTTATTGGGCACGCAGTTGAAGATGTCAACCGCGGACCATCCGGAAACGGATGGGCAGACTGAGCGCGTTAACCGCGTTCTCGGCGACATGCTGCGTTCTTACGCGCATGCCTTCGAGCAGTGGAGTGATTACTTACCACTCACTGAGTTTGCTATAAACAACTCGGTGCATGCTTCTACCAAGCACACACCGTTTTACGTGAATGCCTTACGGCATCCACGAACCCCGGCTTTACTTGGCGGTACGCCAAATCTAAGTGGGGGAGGGACCCGCTCAAATTCAAAGCGAGTCGATGCACAAGCTGCAGCTGCATCTTGTGAAGAAACTGATGAGTCTTCTACTGTTACTACAGAAGAAACTCAAGCAGTTTCGGAAACCGAAACCGCTTATGCGGAATATGTGTCGGCAGCAATGGCTGCAGACACTGAAAACAACCCATCCACTGCCAACAAAGCAGTAGATGAATTCGTATTACAACGTCAAGCTGTAATACGCTATGTAAAAGACGCGCTTGCTTCCGCTTTTGATAAGCAGAAGCAGAATGCAGATAAGAATGGACGGAAGAACACAAATTCTTTTGAAAAAGGTGAATTAGTTATGTTATCTACAACTAATCTGCCTACACATGCAATTAGCAACTTCCCTACACGGAAGTTGCTCCCTAAGTTCATTGGGCCCTTTAAGGTCCAAGGTGTTAAGGGGAATGCCTATACTTTAGACATTCCCGCGGCCATGCGCCTCCATCCAACGTTTTACGTTGGGAGACTCAAACCGTACCGATCGTCTACGGACGAGACGCATCGCCACGGCGAATGCCGTGCTTCTTTAAGTCTCCCAAGAGAGACTTGTAGTCGGTCTCCAACCGCTGGTGGGAAGCCTGGAGAGCCTGGAGAGTTTCCATCTCCGACTTTAGACGATCAACGTCGATCATCAGAAGATCACTCTTCTTCTGCATCACGACTTGCGCGTCGAGAATCTCGCGAATCTCGTCCCGATGATAACGATACGTTTTCATCGAGTGGCACATGTCCTCGCTCAAAGCGTTACAGTGCTTCTCAAGGTTGCGGAGCTGATGACCATGCTCCGCAACAACAGCGCCGAGGGAATTATCAGCCCCCGCCGCCCCTGATTGACAGTCAGGGGAACAAGCGCTACATTCTCGAGCGCTTGCTTTCGAAGCGCTCGGTTCCCTATAAGAAGGGGCAGCGTACCGAGTACTTGGTGCGTTGGCTGGGATATTCCCAAGAGTTTGACTCTTGGGAACCGATCGAGGTGTTGAGGGCGGATGCCCCTGACCTCCTGCGTGAGTTCGAGAAGGATACTTCTCCTCGAACTCAAAAGAAGCGTCAACACTAGGTGTTGATGAGGGCGGCACGCCCACACTAGGTGCTGGTGGCTGCGAAGCTTCGGTACAGCTTCCGATGCTTTAAGAGCGTCGATAAGGCTCTTAACCTTAGCGGGTACTGAGAAACCTCGGTACCCTCTTAGCTCCTTTTCGGTTAGACGAGGAGCTCCCGGGGGACAACACGGGCACTTCATGTTCGAAGGAACCCCGCAAGAGAACCCCTCTTTGATGCAAGTGAAATGGATATACTCCATTTTACCTGAGCGTGAGTACTTTAAGAAGCGCTCGCGGTTTGCGTGAACCTTCTTCACATACTCGTCGGGACCTTTGTTGTAATTTTCAACAAAGGCATTCCAACTCTGAGTAAGGGCGTCTTTGTCGTCCTTATTCTTTTGCGACCCTTTCCGGTTCGTGTAATAACGAGCTTGGAAGAAAAAGGTCGATGAAGTACCGACGTCTATCGTCAGTACTACGATCAAAATGACGATTGCGAATGTCCTCGCAATCATCAAACGCATTGATGTCAAACAATGGATATTGACAATCGCGCTTGACATGCCCACCACTTCCGAGGGCAAGCGTCCATGCTGGGGTCCAAAACCCCACTTCGTACGGAACATGACGTTCCACACGACTCAGTGACTCGGAAGCAGCGTAAGCCGCTCCCGCACGATGTTTCTTGGCAGGTGGAGCGCCACCTGTCATCTCAAAGTCGTCTTCGCTACGACCTGGCGAATGACGAGGTCCAGGAGGAGCCCTACGCTCCTCATACCACCGCTTCATTGAGTTGTCGCTGTCGTAATCGACGGCGTCAGAGTCCACTTCGCCATCACTTAACGGCGAAGCGGTTCTAGTGGTCTTAACCTCGCTAGAGTTGTTGCAGGGACGTTATCGTCCTCGCCCTCATGCTCGGAGTCGGATGACTCTCCGAAGAGGTCGTTAGACTTCTTCTTTGACACCCGCCTTGCGGTAGGTGGAGACGCGGAAGACGCTGCATTCGCGACGTCTTCCCGCCCTCTTTTAGACACTGCTTCCACAGCGTCTGCTACGAGAGACAAGCGGTCTTTTGGATTTGTCTTGCGCCTCGACGCTACGTTCGAAGCGTCGGCATTCGACGACACCTCCGCACGCGATGCAGAGGTGATGTCTGTTTTCGAGTATCGGCAGTGCCCGTAAGAGCGCCGCTGCGTTTGCTGACCATTAGTTTACTTTTGGTCAAGATGAGTTATAACTGAATATCGTTATGACCAACAAGTGCCACCACTCGATTGGCCAATATTACGATATATTATTGGCCAACCAGCTTGAGTGGGGGGTGATGTAATGGGGTACCATTACATAAGTGATATTTGAATAGAAATATCACAGTTCAATTTCAGTCGTAATACCTGAAATTGTGAATATTGGATTATAAGTTGTCATAATCCACCTTTGAGAACAGATTCTGATATAATTGAATCTGACAAGTCATCTAATGATAAAAATATCATTAGATCAGTTTTATACTACATGTTACTATGATTAGTCTAGGTCTAATTATACTAGTTAGCTCTTAACCAACCATAAATATATTCACTCTTAAACTTACCTTCTAGCACTCAAGTCCCTTAGGTGTGTATATAGTAATATATATATACTTAATCGATAGTTAATTAATACAGTAATTACTTTTCTATCTAAGTTTATCTAAGGTAAACTAAGGAGGACCAAATTACATTTGGTCCTATACAATTTGCACGCTTCCTCACTGCAAACTTACAGTGTAAGCCGCGTAACAGCAGCCCTGTTACACTTGGAAACGTACTGTTTGAGCTTTATTTCTGTCGCAGAAGCTTTCATTTCCGCCGACAGCATTTCCGTCTTATTGAATCATGGAAAAGATTTGAATGCAAAATTGCACACTGGGAGAGACGAGTGTCAGATAATGAATTTCATCTCCCGCTAATACACTGAAATCCAATGCCACCACCTTAGCAGTAGCACGGAGATAGGGCAGCAGCACTTGCGTAAAGATTTTCTCTGTCGAGACCGCATATAGTTCCAGTACAGAGATACCAGGTAATCCACTTGTTGCGCATCTTCTTCCACGCATTCAATTCGAAACGTTGCTCAATCCAGTCGGAGCTTCACCACTTCCACTTTTTTCTGTGGAATTGGCACAACCGAAGCACAAAATCTCCATTATTCGATGGGATAACTTACCCACCAATAGGTCCAATTTGAAGGCGGACGTTGCATTATGAGGCCAATACTTAGCCATGTGGGTACATTGTAGGGTTCAGCTGCAGATCTGCAGTCTGGATCAAATCAATGGCGTTTACCATTTGTGACTTGTGCGCTTAAATAAATACATTCAGAAAACAGCAAGTTGCTCATGTAACCGATCAAGCGCTGAGTGCGCTTGATGCTCGTACATGTAGAAAGTGACGACCGTTCTTTTTTCTATTAAATCATTGCGCAGTATATATATTCTAGCTAATCGGCTTTCCAAACGATGGCTTCAGAGTTTTTTATACTGATTTAATTCAATTTTAAAACATAGCGTAGTAACTATCATCTAGCTAGTCGGATTTCCAAAACAATGGCTTCAATAATTCTACCCCGTCACATAACAGCGCAGTACACGTTGTTTGACAGCCTGCTACTGTGTATCGATTAATTAGATTATGTAAAATGAATACATTGAATAAGACTGGCCTGCCTTTTTAATAGGACATTCTTGACGGAGCCGTGGAGACAGGGACTTACCTTTCTGAATTACAAATTGTGTGAGTTTTTTTTTAAATTAGGACTCTGCTGAGGCCAGATAAGGCTCGTCTCTCCTACGGAAGAGATTTAATTACGAACACCTTTACATGTATCAGGTCAGTCTCTCATTATTGTTCCTTTTATATACATCTTCACAGCTGTGCGGTTAATTCTTAAGTTATACGGATAATAACCAAATGCGCGGTGTAAACCAACCGGTTACCACTGAAGCTCTAGTCTAGTTCGATTTTTGCCAAAAAGCCCACTCAACCCAGCAAAGGTTGAGAAGGGATCCGGACTTGCAATAACTGTCCAAGAGCTACCTGACCCAAGGAAAATGATCGAGTCAAACCCTGGGCCTGATCCACCGGATGATGGTGGTCTATCATCTAATGAACCACGACTCACAGAGGAGTCACAGCACAAGGTGGAGGCTGAGGAGGGGACAACGCCTGACGTGCACGCAAATGGGGGACACCTGTAGATATCGGAAAAGATCCATCTGTACCGGAGGCAGAACCGGTAAAACCGACGGAAATGCAACTACAAGCAAATTCGCAAGTACCTCAGAAACTCATTTTCCTAAAGCATTGGCAGGTGTAATTCGTCTATATTGATGACAAACAATGCTGATAGTGGAATACCCGCAGTTGAAGGGTCGCAGACAGTGTCTACGATGTGGTGAAGCCGGCCACCCAATAAGAACCTGTAAAACCCCAATTGCAGATTTGCTAAAGATGAACAGTATTGTGATTACGGAAGAAGATATGAAAAATATTACGCTAACGAGGTCAACATTCAGCAGTATGGATAATTTTCGATCCCAAGTTGAATCAAATCGAGTAGTAGCCAAAGAAGCTGCCCAACAGAAGGAGAAACAAGAACTAATACCTACTACTGAAGAAAGACCATCAGCTGGAACAAAAACCGGACCGGAAAGTAACAAGCAGAGTACTCCTGTACTCCAGGAGAAGGAAGTCGGAGAGCATCGTAACAACAAGAAGGCTCCAGAATGGATTAAAGTACATCCCAAGCGGATTATTTGGGCGGTTTCTCATTCACAATCACATGAAACCGAATCAGCTGAGGAACAGAGTGATAAGTCAGGGCTCCTACGGAAGGATTCAGCAACGCTGAATTGGAGGAGCCTAACCAGCCAAACCAACCACAAACACAGCCTGGGCAATCGATAGGTCACGAGGTTGCTAGCCACAGAGCTAACAACAGCTCAAACATTCCAAAACCACCAGCTTGGACTCCTCGCTAATCAACTACCAACTCCCCTCTAAAAAACAACACAACATAACAAATCAAAACATCCAACGGAGTCGTTGGTAGCTGAAGGGAAATTAAATCAAAGGGTGGGCACATTGTTACTTGCCGCCAAGGATTTAGAAGGGCCTCTTCAGTTATACCCTTCACTTCCTCAATCTCCTCAAGAGTGAGAGGACTATAGATCCGTACTATACAATTTGAGGTTCGACACAGTGTATAATACAGTATTAATACAGTATTAATACAAAATTACCGTAAAAGTCGGGTTAAGTGGGACACACGGATCAAATTGGACACGAAAATCTGTATTGTTGGTAATTCACGGTCATCTAATTTTGTGATAGTCCACAACATGTCCTATGATAGGACATGTTGTGGTAGGAGCCCAATACTACCAGGGGCCCGTTGGTAGTGTGGAGTCTGGTCCGTGTGGGGTTTGAACCAGCGACCTTTGGGTTGTGCTTATTACTGCCGTAGTAACCCATTAGAACGGATAAAAGGAAGAGAGGGAAGACCATCCATCGACAAAAAGAGGATGAAGGGCGTGCATTTTAGCGGAGGCAGTTCAGTTGTGGTGAAAATGTGAGTTGAAAAAGGTTATCAGTACAAATCTGCATATCTTAATATTTAATGTTGTTTGAATGAAGTGATTTGTCCTTCTAAGTAGAATTAAAGTATTGTTTAAAGTAGTGAGTGATATCAAACAGATGAAATGATAAACACATACATATGTGTTTATCATTTCATCTTACCTCTTGTAATACTTGGGCTTAATACTCTATAAAAGCTATTTCTACGCTAGTTTAGGGTGTCCTAGGGGTGTAGAATGGGTTTACACTTCAAACCTTACAGTCGATTCCTGTCTATCTAGCACGAAAAGAAAAAAATACGTTAAATACGTATGTATTTTAAATGCTGTATAATACGTCTGTATAATACAGTGTATTATACAGACGTTTGATACATACGGATCTATAGGGAGGACTCTCCATCTCTAATGGAAGCGGAAAAGCAATGGGAATTACGATGAAACAGACACTTGCGACAGGAAACTGTCAGTTGTATGCAGTTAGTCAGGCCCTCGCCTCCACCAATTTTACTTATTCGATGAAAGAAATATTGGAAAAACTTACGCACACTCTGAAAGAAGGCTGCCAATTAAGAGCTTTATTGGACTTTGATGCAAATTCCCGGCGGGAATTCGAAAACAGACTTTACTTGGACTGGGAAGGGGGTACCACAAAATTTCTGCAAAGGCATGTAACAGGAATTCCAGCAGTATCTTGATGATTTTGCTAACAGTGGATCACGTCTGGAAGATTCTGTGCCAGCTACCGCATGGGGTAGTAACGATACGATTTCATGTATCAGTACTCTCTTGCAACAAGACATCTCTGATTCTGATATCCCAGGAGTTATTTATTTTGCGCCAGAAACTCGCCTGAGAAATAACAAGAGTTATTTGGCAAGTGGGGAATACCCTATTTCTCTAAAAGTGTGTGTGGAAAAGTAATATCACTCAAGTCCGAAGCATTTGAACAAAAGGACGGTTGCCATTAATCCTCAAATTTGAGGAGGCACATTATTCAGCATATATGCATGGATTCCAGGTTATACACTCACAGACTATAGAAAGGACGGACGAAGACATGAGCAAACAAGAACAGAGCAGTGAGGATGTAGTGGACTTTGATGATGACAAGTCACCCGAACCAATAACGCCAACCCAAACGGATAAAAATGTGTCAAATAATAGTCCTTCCAACTCCATCACGAATGACGGGGTGGAGGACACAGATCCTTCTTCTACCAATTCAAGTCAACTTACGAATTATGGAACACATTCACCCTGGGATCCCGACTCTTGGGAGGGCGATATGGATGAATTCCTTAGCCGCCTTCAAGGGCCGACCATTCAGCACGAACTGAAGAAAGAGATAGAGCAAATAATTCTGACTCATGAACCAAGGATGGTTGAAGTACCACATTTTCTTTCTGAAACAGTAAGCCGACTTTCGTTAAAGGAGCCAGTTTCACTAATAGGAGCAGACTTCAATCAATCAATCCAAAGATATTGGTTCATGAAGAAATACCAAATCTCAGAACCATTTTATTCCAGTGGCATCACAAAGTTTGGCGGGATCGATCAGATAACGAGGAGCTCCTTTTGCTAGGTTCGTCGGGGTCGGAGGAATCGGATTTCCAGACGTCGCAGGAGACGTCACCTGAAGGTGATGATTCCCACTCGAAGGCAAAGAGATGATATATTCAGGGTGTTAAACTGGCGGAGAAGGATCAAGGTTCATTACAAGGCTCATCCGATACTTTATTAAAATTAGATCGGGACTTAACTTCAGCAAATAAGGCCGTGGAAGAGGTACGAGAGACTTAGAAGCAGGCTTGGGCAAATCTGGAATAGGGTTGGAAAGAGAATACGAAATTGACTTTTTCGTATGTACCATCAACAGATATTTGGAAGAAGACATCATCAATGTTGGTGCGCGATGGTAGACCAAGGCAAAAGGTCCGGCATAGGGAATATTTCTGCGTTATGGTTCGCCCAATGGGAGCAAAGGATTCTAGCGGTGACTAGAGTACCTCAACGGATTGCTATAGTTAATAGCTCAACGGAGTGGAAGGAGCTACGTCGGATTAATTATGATGGGAATATTCTGATAAAGTACTGTGCCCCGTCAATGGTTGGCTCACGGGCACAGGCATTACTATGTGCCCATGTATTTGCGGAACATTTGGCGGTACTTATAGGAGATGACTAGCAACCTACGGATAGCATCGTCACCCTTTTACACCGACATTTTAAAGTAAAGGCAAAATTTGAGAAATACGCGGATTGCGTCAGAAATATTGAAACAGGAACCCCAGAGGCTTGGGTCGCTATGACTCCTTTCTTATGTCGGGCGGTAGTTGATTTGGAAGAAAGTAATTGGGAATAATACATAGATTCGGATGGTACCGGATCGCCGCTTTACTGAGGGCACCGCACTGGACTACCCACACGATCAAAATGACTATTTTAAACTTGATTCGCTGGACTTATATGCCAAACATCGACTACTTCAGGAAACGATATAAACACAATTCCAAAAATCGAGTTTCGAAAGAATCAAATATACAAACTATTTCGCAAAATGTAAGAGGTTTTAAACGCGAGGACGTGAGGAAATGGTTTGCAGCCTGGAAACACGAAGCCACTACGCACCCAACCAATATATATTTGGTGCAGAAAACTCACGTGACTACACAACAAGAGGCAGATGAATATTCTAATTACTGGATGAGAGTGTGGGAAACTAAAGGAGTTGGTAAAGTTAGTGTGACAGCAGGTAAGCGTGGAGGGGTTGCATTTCTGATACATCCGGATATAGCTGAGTCAGTCAAGCCATGGAATGAACACGACTGGTCACATCGTTATATCGCAGTCGAATGGAAGTCATTGATCATAGTGGATGTTTATGCCCCTTCAAGTAACCCTGTTGATAGGAGTGAAATTTTCAAACATCTCGAAATTTTACTGGGTTCAAATCAGCTCCCGTTAATTTTGGGTGGCAACTTTAATTGTGTAGAGTCACCAGTACTTGATCGGTTAGGGAGCGCGGGGTCCGATAAAACCAACAGTCAAGATCTCACCCGAATAAAGAAAAAAATGAATTTAGTGGATGCTAGAACTTTAATGGGATCGGCTGGAATGGAAGAAACTACCGAACCAACTGAACATTTTACGTCTCTCATGCCAGTAGAATTGACAGATTTTATCTGTCTCCACCTGTTGCTTCGTGGACTCAATGGCTGCACGTTTCAGAGCTCCCGATCTTTTCGGATTACGCGCAAATTCAACTTCATTTAAGTAATACTAGCGCGGCTCCTATTAAAAAAATATTTGACCACGGTACCCATTTCCAGGATCAGCAACGAAGTTTTTTTGGCAAGAACTAGAAGATACCTTACGAAGAAAAATAGTATAGTGTGTGATGTGGCGGCTCAACACTGGGATCAAGTGGTCAATACGTGTACCAATGTGCTGCTCACTTCAAACAGGAAAGCTGCGCGAAGAAGGAAGAGGAGAGTCAAGTAGTTGAGAAGGGCGATTCGAAGTAATGCCAAGTCTAGGAAACAGTTAACTGAAGTCGCCGCAAAAGCGCTATCTGAGGACATCACTGCGTGCCGGGGAAGATGGCTGCACCGTTCAGCCGTGGATTTGAGGTGGACTTTTTAGCGAGCCTCTATCCGGGATCGCGATCATTCGGTTACAAATATAGCTTCAAATGGGAGTACTATCTTTTTTTATTGCACTTCTATTCCGGATCGATTTGCGGCGATTTGGGCATCAATTCTGAATCAGAAACATAGGTCAGTACCGGAAACTCACCTCAACAATAAAGTGAATTCATTGTTTTATGTCCCTCAAGAACGGAAGGTTCGTCTGAGGAGAATCAAGCATTGATGGAACCGATTGACGAACTGGAAGTCCTACGGGCGATTAAGCATCTAAACCGCAGGGAAGCTGCCGGCATCGATGGGATAAATAATGAGGAAATCGTTAAACGATACCCTAACTTAACCATCAATTACTAACCAGTACCCTGTTCACATAATTATTGCTAATCGGTACCCAGACCCGCTCTTTTTGCCATCAGCCTTGCTAATCGGTACTTCGAAGTACCCTTCAAAAATGAGCGAAGAATAATGCTGGTTCTAATAACTGAACGACGCAAATGAGTATTGGTGAAGGCGAATAACGCTCATCCTTTTGCCTGTGCAGTCGCGGTTAGCCGGATATGTACATAATGGAAACAAGAAGTATTTCAGCTACTGAAGTATTTGCGCAATCGGTAGAAAATGAGTTGTATTCTTTCGGTGCCCAAATGCGTTCCAGGATATTACGAAGTATCTTTTTTCCTTGGGGATATCTACGCAGCGGTTTGTGTGCAATTCTAACATTGTTTGGACTAATTGCTGCTTTTTATAAAGAATGATTAGACCTTTGCTGGTTATTGTAACTATCTTTTACGAATATGTGGCGCAACTACTCCGCCCAGAGTTTGGAAATACGTGCAATGTGTGGATAGTGAAACCCAGTCGCTTTAAGCATGGAGCCAACAGCAGCTAAATTTTGTTACTATGAACAAAAAAATATGGTGCAGCTGTTAGGTGTAAGGTCGGTTTTGCTTTGGTGGGTCGAGTACGGTGGGAAGTACGATAATCAACCGTTTCAATGCTATTTATCTAGATATTCCGACATGTTGCCCAACAAACCACTTGTCGTGTTTAATGCAGTATACATAAGCAGCATTAAGAAATCAAGAAGGTTCGTGAAATAGTTCATTTCTATCTCACGGGTATCGATTAGGAAGGCTAATGGCAAAAAGAGCGGATCTGGGTACCGATTAGCAGTAATTATGTGAGCAGGGTACTGATTAGTAATTGATGGTTAATTTAGGGTACCGATTAGCGATTTCTCCATAAATAATCACTTGTTTAAAGATTATGCGGAACTCTTCAGTCCTACCCCGACTAATATGTATAATCGGTTGTTGAATGGAGAAATTCACCAATGTCTTTTCTTAAAGCGCTTGTAATTCCGTTAAGAAAAAAGGGAGGCTCCCCCAATGCGCTGGATTATAGACCAATTTCCCTGTTACAAACGAGCTATAAGATTTTTGCGAAAATTGTAGCATCCGCCTCCAAGATTTCAGGGAATACTCATTGGAGACACTCAACAAGGACTTCTCTCTGGACGCAGAATGGATAAAGCAGAGGCAATTCTCATGGCTCCGATACATGATGTTAATTATAATGATGACGACCCTAAAGATTGCCCTGCCATTTTTGCAAAGGCATATGATACGGTGGAAGCACACCAAGAACGCAAGATCGAAAAAGGACAGTGGAGATATCGCACCCACCGAGATGATCGGGTTTTCAAGATAAAATATGGATGAAAATGGAAATATCGAAAGGTACAAGGCTAGATTGGCGGCATGCAGGAACGAGCAAAGGTTCGGAGTGGATTATACGCTAAATTTTGCAGCGGTGAATGAAATGGAAACGGTCAAACTTATTCTGGTATTGACGTGCAAGTGGAAAGTACCAACCAAACATGGAGAAATACCTAATGCGTATGTAAAATCTTTCGAAAAGGAACAAGATATCATTCCCAAAGGAATACCGTTTGCCGAAGACTCTACTAAGCTAATCAAGAAACGGAATGACGAAATTCACTTTTTAAAGTTGGAAAAGACGCTTTATGGTCTGAAATAGGCGGGGCGCCTGTGGAAACAACTTTTACATGGGAAGCCCGTGGAATTGAAGCTCAAGCAATGCATTACATACATGTGTCTGTATGTGAAGAAGGTTGGTGAAGACTTACTCATCATAGCGGTCTACGTGGACGTCCTGTTGGTGACTGGGACTCAAGAAACCCTTGTGAACCGATTTTTTTTATCGATATGACAAATTATCAAAGTTTTTGGGTATGCGGGTATTTCTTATGGAAACGATAGATATGCTCTAGATCAGGAGGTAATGATTGAAAGAGTACTGCAAGTGCTCGACTTGAACGACGTGAATCCGGTCAAGGTACCGATCAACCAAGAGTATGAAGACTTAAAACTGGAAGAAAACTCTTTACTCTCCACTTCCAGTAATATTACGATTAAAACTTTTCAATCACTTGTCGGAAGCTTATTAAGGATGTCAAGGTGTACAAGGCCGGAAATATCGTTTGCAGTGCACAAAACAACTCGACGGACACACTCCCCGAAGTTGATGGATTGGAATCTAGCTGAAAAAGTCGCGAAGTATCTTAAGTGAACTAAAACCTAAAATTTCATATGGAATCACCGAGATCAGTCGAAAAAACGGTGCAAATCACAACATACAGCGATTTGGACTACGTTGGATAAAAAACGATCAAAAATCAACAACTGGTGGAGTTATAGTGATGAACGGAATAATTTTGAACAGAATCTGTACAAAACAAGGTGGAGTTTCTTTATCAACCATGGAAGCTGAATTATATGCTGCTTCCAAGTGGAAGGTGAGATGCTTGGCTTTGAGAGCTCTTACAAGAAAATGGGTTAAAGGTTGAGGGTCCTAGGAAGCCACTGATCGACAATCAAGCTGCAATCAAGATGATGAATGGTATGGAAGGGAGCTCAAAGATGAAACATGAGGATATACGGTTGAAGTATATTGTTTCCAAGTTAAAAGATGGAGACATTAGCAAATTACATCTCGACGCAATACATGTTGGCTGACATGCTAACTAAGGCACTAAAGTATCCAAGACTACGTTTGGAATTTGGCTTGAAATGAAGACGAAATTTATCTCACTTGGAATCTGAAGTTTTACGGTACACCCAGTATTACGCGACTTTTGCTAGTAACGATTTGGGAGTGGTTACGGTAATAACATAGGGGACTTTTTTTAAACTTCTACGGTGATATTTAATACTAGAATATGAATTTGCGACTACGCCAATAAGAATAGGACTAGTTTCATAGCTTCTCGTTTATCGTTAGAGTGAGATGGAAGTTACTCATGCATGGTAGCTAGGGAGCTAGGAATCTATATAATCACTTTTTAATACATTTCCTATTAAAATCAGTCCCTACTTATTTGACTTCTACGGTTTTGTCGACCTGGTAGCTTGTATCCGATTTACTTTTAAAAAATGGAAGTGTAACAAGTGCAAGTTTCATATATCGATCTATCAAGACATTTCGACTTTAAAAGTTTCTACACTACTGCGATTATGATAAAGGAGACTACCGAACAATCACAAATCACCATGATCAGCGAATAGCGCCAAACTATTCACCAAATTTGTGTTTTGGCTTCAATCGCAATCCAAACAATCGATAAATTTATTGGTAGATATACGATTATTAACGTTTTTTTCCACCAAATTAAGGGATGGGATTGATTGCGATCAGGGATGATTTAACCCCAAAATTTTGAAAACCCAAAGTTGGGTTTAAATAAAGCCCAATAAAACCCACAATAAAACCCAAAGTGCGCAGCGTTGCGCAGCCAGTACGGGCCCGTCTTAGTTGTAGTTGATGAACGTTTTGAAAGGGACAATGTGCTATGTATATAGTGATGATAAAAATCTATCTGACTATGCTATGCCGTCAACTATAGCGGACCACTACTATTCAAGTAATATAAAAAAACCAGTTCTTTACGTGCTTTCTTCATCAGAGTCGCTTTCATCCGAAGAGTCTGCCTCTACTTCAGGAAGACTAACCCCTGATAAAGCTCTGTGATTAGTTCTAATGTAAACCAGCTTCTCGACGCGGTCTTTGTCAAGTTTGTTGCGTAGCTTTGAATGAACAAACCCAAAATTGGAGAAGTTCCTTTCAGCTGCAGCACTCGACGTGGCCATTGTAAACACCCTAAGGGCCAGTTGTTGCAAGCTTGGCCAACCGCTGCCGTGTACTTGCCAGTATTGCAAGACAGTCTGACGTCTGTCAACAAGCATTCTATAACGAATTGCATTCTGTTACTTGTCTGAACAGCAAAGGCTGAATATTTCAAGTACAGTGTGTCGCATCGAGCAGGATCAACAGGAGTAACGTCGGCAGGGAAATTGATGAGAGAATCCTCCAGAACTCTTTTCAGGTCAATGGGCATCGTGTCACCCAAGTACCTAAGATCCAAAATGTATGATAGGCCATGGCCAGTTCGATACATGAAATCAAAGCGCGCAAGAACGAGATGTTGAAGGTAAGCTTCCTGAGCGTTGAGAACCCCCTTGGTGACAAGTTGTCCGAAGCTTGGGATTAAGCCATTGAAGTCTGGGTAAACTTCGCTGATGGAGCAAGCATCCGATTGATATTTGACTATCAATGCATCCAATGGTTTAAGAGGTCCAGGCACTTTTGAATTAAGGGCTTAAACCTTTCGCTTGTGACTATGGCCTTGATAGAGCTTTGCTGCTCCTTTTCAGCGGCCGTGCCAGTGATGAAGTCTCGCTCACAAACCATGATATGCAGCAAATGTTCCGACTCCAGAACCGTCTCCAAGCACTTTTGCAATGAGCCCCATCTGGTGGGTGCTAGCATTGCCAGGTCTGTAATTTCTCAGGGCGTTGGAGTTGGGTAAGCTTCCATTTGACTGCATGATGGTTATTGAAAATTTCACGACGGCCTTAACCTCCGTAGTGAATATTTGCAGGTACTCAAACGGGTACCCATCGGGGAAGGTTGCGATGGGTACACCCCGCTTCTTGGTTTTTGTTGCCGCAAAGATATCTTTGACGAAGAGATGCAATCCATGTGAAGTACAACCTTGAAAGAATAGATGGGGGGATTTGTTTTTCAGGATTGCCCAGGCCTTTTTGTTGGCGTTTGTATTGTCGGTGACAGCTCCGACAAAGTTGATACTGCCTTTTCTCAAAACGCGCTCAAGATCTTCAGCTATCCATTCCCCAGTATGGCCCTGTGACCCTGTCGCAACGGCCTCCAGAAAGAGAGATTGGTTGGGAGGGGCAGTGGCCATATAATTGACAACAGATTCATTTTTGACGTCCCACCATGCATCCGAGATGAGACATGCTTTTAGTGAATTTTGCTGCAAAAAAGCCTCACTTTTCGCCCTTACCGTCTCGTAGAACTTTTCAAGCAGTGGTCCGGACAGTGTTGATCTGCTAGGAAGGAGTTTATCATCTGGTCTCAGCAATTTGATGGCCTCCGCGAAGTTGGAATCTTCTACCCTCTGGAAATAAGTTCCAGTCATATAAAAAACATGGCAACCTTTTCCTGGAACTGGGTGCGGACTTTCGGCTTTACTTCCGGCAGCACATATGATGCCAAAGACTTTTGAGTGCCTGACTTTAAAGCGACATTGCGAGTGCACCAGATGCAGTTTTTTCTGGCTTTTCTGTTTCTTATTGGTATGATTAGCGATCCATGCGGGCTGTTCATCCAGCTTTTCCAAATGACGCTTGAATGGTTTGCATTAAAGCAAATGATCTTTTGCACGCTCCGATTTCTGGTGGACTCCAACAGTCTTATTGCAGCGCTTGCAGGTGAGATATTTTTCTTGGAACGGAGCAGGGTGGTCTGTGAAGTCTTCCCAGAATGTGCTCACGGGCCGGCCTCTCTTAGAGCCTTGGGAGGAGCTACTACCTTCTTGTTAGGTGGGGTTTCCACCCACACCGAAAGGATCGGGCGTGTTGTCTGAGTTGTTAGTCATTCTTCTCGGTATTGGGACTCTCTATGGGACTCAAGATCTCTGGAATCGAATCTAGAGAACTTTGGAAATTGGAATCTCCGAATCTGCATCACTAAATCATCGGAGCATCCTCAAATAAAACCCATTTAAACCCAATTCCGCCGCACATGGTACATCAAAGAGTGTCATTAGTGTGGGCCATACTAATTTCGCACTCAAAATTCTGAATGGAAAATCGACATTAGTATGGGCCACACTAATCGTATCGTGCAAAAATAGCGTGGTGTTTTTGTGTCAGGCGCCCTGCATTACATCACCCGTCCCGTCCAACAGAAGCTACTGCCGTCGCAGCTCAACTGCCGCCTCTTTACTGCGCTTAATCACCTCGTCTGAACCCAGCACAGCTCCAGGCAAAAGCGAAATCATGTCCGTGTGCAATTTGTGCAGCGGCACCACAGGTATCGCCTTTGTGGTCGTTGCAGGCGACAAGTAGGTTTGATTGGAACTAGTGCATTTTCCACTTTGTCGCCGCTCCCCGAACGTTCCAGCACGCAAGCATTGGCCATGAAGCTGACAGCATCACATCGATCTGTGTCCAAGCACCATTGGCAACACGCTTCGATACTTCCAGCATTTACGGTTGTGATAACATAGGTACCCGGAAGCCGGAGGTTGCCTTGAACTTTAAGGCCGCCTTCGTTACCAATTCTACAGCAAGCGAGACCGCTGGCGAGGATGTTCCTTCGGCTTGTCAGCCTGGGCTGTCAGGGTTGAGTCACTCTTCGCGGTCTCTTCAGTCATGTATCTCAGACTGCGAGTGCTGGAAACTTCGAGAGGTCCCAGTACCAAGTTGATAGTATAGTGCTGCACAGACAGCGGGACGTCGGCGGATACGAGGTCTACAGCGAGTATGCAGGCAAGGATCAAGCTTCTGGGGAACATTTGTACAGCTGAAGAAGTAGTCGGTATTGCTGCCAAAGAGTATATTGAAGAATGACACTGAAGCATGAAGGACGAAACAGGTTAGTGAACAAGCAACAAGAGCAGAAAGTTCGAGTACTTACATGTATGAAGGGTTTGTTTCCAAAGTCAATTTTTCGTGCGATTTTGCTGTCGACGCAAGCCAAACTGAGTCGAAACGGTAAAAACGTTTTAAAATCAATTAAAACAAGGGACGGTTGAACGGCCTACAGACAGACTGACCGACTAAGATAATGTGTCTGTCATACCAATAATCTAAAAGCTTCTTCGAATTTGGTAGGACGATTCGTCATGAAAAGGATTGTGGCTGTTGATGGTTAAGTGAACGCTCTATTTTAAGAGACTTGTTTTGCGCAATATGCATTGAATCACGGTACCGTGGTTCTGCTCGTGCCGTCTCAAAAAGGGATACAGTCAAATTATACTGGTATACTGTTGATTTAGAGTTTGGCTGGCTTTTGTCGGGGTTGATGGAGCTGACGCAGCTGTCCGAGATGTCCTCGTCCCTAAATCCGTGCTTGGACTTCAAGTTTGCATATGCGGCTCGGAGTTCTGTGGATGAGCACAAATCCGCCAAGAGTTCGACAATTTTAACGTGTTCCATCACTACTGCATTTTTCAATGCACGACTGACGCTTGCTTGTCGAGGTCTTACAGTTAGCAAAACGTTTACAACGTCGGTCAGCCCTTGCGCTGCTGCTTCTTCTTCAAGCGATCGTCCAATATAGTACCAGTTGCAATTCTCCCGCACAATACTCGTAAAGTCGCCGTATCACCAGACCGTGCGATCGCTTGCACTGCGTTTTTATCACATAGGGATCAAGATCTCGCGACCGATTTCGGCGGCAAAGATACCTTACCACTTCGACATGACCATTTCTTGCTGCAGCGTTTAAAGCAATACTCGAGCACCTTGCGACAAAATGATGGCAAAGCCACTTAACCATCTTTAAATGCCCATTTCTTGTTGCTCCATCTAAAACCGCAATGGTACAGCCTTCATTCCGAACCACGGACAGCCACTTGACAAGATCAAGGCGTCCTCTAGTCGCAGCTTCATCCAGAGCATTCGTCGTCCATCGTCTGTAGCGCCATGTACACGACTAATATAGTGACAATCGTTGTAAACAGCAGCACCAATGGTATCAGGTATCAGCATGTCGTTGATAAGAACAACATGTGAAAGCGCTATGATGTGCTCCGGAAGAGTTCGAAGGACAGATGTGAGTATTGGTTTTTCCATGTTCTCTATTTTAAAACAAATGAGTAGGTGGAGATTTTCGCATGATTCTTTGATTCTATGGGACGTGGCGATGGCTTCTTTCTTGACTTTCATCCGTGATCTACCCGCTGCTCTTTTTGAGGCCCAGACTTGATGCCACCCAATTGCGACTCAAGTTAGCGTTTAACACCTGCCGAATTAGCTGAAGAATTTGTCGTTGGAATGCCAGTCCTCGCCATATTGGCAGAGCTGTTTCGTTGTTTCTTACTGGTCTTGGGCTTAAAAACGTCTTCATGTTGCTCAACAACATTGTCCACCTTTGCTTTTCCAGTCGGAGGCACGTGTATCGGCACACGATATGCTTTCGGGACGTCATTTGCGTGGCGCCTTTGCCCAAACTCGCTTCAGACGGTACTAAGTCCAGAGAATCTTGTAGTTGCGGAGGGTTGTAGACATCAAAATGCGTTTCCATGCCTTGTATACGCATCTGCATGAAGAGTTTCTCAAGCGCACTTACATTCCCTGGACAATCGTGTGATTCAAAGCTGTAAATGAGCTGCGAACCCGCATAACCTAGTTGCCAGTGACGATTACTTTCTAAACATGTTTTTATTTCAAATGAGCGCTGGTCTACTACTTCATTGACAAACTACGGTATGCGTGGTAAGAGGTACGGGTATTGGAATGTGCGAAATTAGTGTGGCTTATTGTGAAAAAGAAAAATTGGTGTGGCCCATGGTATTTGCGCAGTCACACTATTTTTCCACCCACTTTTTACTGTAAAGGTGTGTTTTATTTAAAACCCAATAAAACCCAGAGCATTAAAACCCTATCCCTGATTGTGATCGGGCAAACCCGTAAACATAAGTACAAATGTATTGTTATAACTTTTGTGATAGAACTTAGTAAGTAGGCAATAGCAATACTGACGGAGGAAATTACTTAATGGGGCCGAAAAAAATGGGTTCAACCTTAATGGGGCCGCTCGTACTTAGTAGGAAATGTATGATACAGTCAGGTAAGTTATGCTGTATTTGATATTCCGGCGTTTCTTAGAGAACACTAACACACCCTATCGTGTGCAAATTTAGTACGTGTCAACATTAACGTTGTGACTTCATTTCCTGCTGTACACTTAAATGGTATGAACAAACAAGTCACCATTTTTACATCCTAATTTAGCATGAAATTATATCTACATGAGCGTCTTGATGCGCTTGAATTGTTTGGCGTAAATGCTGAGCTTCACCTCGGTCGCGACGATGATAAAACACCTGAAGCTGGTGCTACGGCAATGGATAATGGTAAAGCTTCTAACAGGTGGTAATTCACTGACAGGCCTCTAAAATAATGTAACTTATATGGATGGCTTACTGATACACGATGGGGTCGCAGTAGATCTTCGTTGCAATCTTTAGCTCGATGTAGCATCTACTGGTTAAATACGTCAGTGTTTCACCCACATCAAAGCGAGTTCTTGGGTGTTATCACTTGCTGGCCTCCATGATTAAGGTGAATTATATACTCTACCTTTTCATTTTTTCGCAATGCCTGTGCGCATTTTCAGTATTCAAACTTGTGAGTCTGGCTCATGCACTCTTCGTGTTAGAATTGGGTATTTGAAAGAGTTAACCAACTCCGCCATCTGCCAAGAGACCGGGGGTACTATTGTTTTAGTCTACGAGCGGCCCCATTAGGGTTGAACCCATCATTTTTCGGCCCCATTAAGTAAATCTCTCATACTGACGAGACCGTGCTATACTGCATGTTGTGACCATTCATCACGTGTGCTGTAACGTAAACTTCAGTTTAGTGCGCTCCAATCATATTACCAATACAAAAACCAACAGCGCACTGGTCGGAGGCCAAAGGCAGCCAATCACTGCGAAAAATCGGTAAAATGAGGTTTTGATAGTACATGTGCTCAGATTTACGATTTCTTTTGCGAGTCAAAAGTAATGCATATTTTCCTTAGTATCCATTGGAGCGCACTAAACTGAAAGTTTACGTTAGACCAAACCGGGTTTGTACATGTATAGTATTGTTCTTTGTGTAGCTGGGTTATAAGGAAGGCTCCTTGTTTAAATTTAGTTTGACATCTACTTGTTTAAATGAATATGCTTTTGATCTTGCCGTTCTTGTTCTTTGCCGAACTAGGGCTGGAAATTGAGAAAAGTGAAGGGCACATGGCATGAGACAAACATTTTTTCTGTAATTTCAAGCATATGTTTGGTCGAATTTACCTAAGCACAGTCACCGGATTGGCTATTACCGGTATGGGATGTTCGCTACACGGCTAGCCCCTAATAGTGGGTACTCAGAGAATAAAAAATGGTTTTTGGTGCAAAAAATATAGAATTAACCTGTAAGAAATAAAACGCTTCTAATTTATAAGAATCTACAAACGCGCATGCAAAGCCCGAAATGGTTGGTTAGCACTCACGACATAAGCAGACCATAGTTACAGAGGATCATTTCTATTATGTATATGAGTACATCACTGCAACTCTCGTAGCATTAATTTTTTTAATAAATATAGATTCTGTCAATTTGCCATCAAGTCATCCTTTTGGTATCTCTAACCAAGGTACTTTAACTTTATTCTAGTTTGAGCACGTCTCATTGCGTACTTTACTAGTACGGTATATGCAGCCGCCAATTCTTTAGCGCCACTGAATAATGCAGTTGCGCGTACGGTCTATGGGGATAGGAAAGCATCTTCAAGCGGATTTTATGGCGCTGTATTATAATAAATACAGTACAGCACCAGGTCGCGCTCATTTTACTCCATCAATTGAGGGATAAACACATGTTAACGCTAATCAATTATTTCTGGATCCACCAGACCAGATTTCAGAAGCTACGTTGAGTCCACCCTATCCATTACATACAATGCCTTCGAATCCTCCGAATCATTTATATCAGCTTCAAGAACACCGCTTGCGCCATCGTTTGAGGCTTCAGATTCGGCTCATTTTTCAAATTCCTTCTCAACGCTCATCAAGCAAGTACTTCAAGAAATACACTCTTTGATCTAGAAAGACTATGCGCGTCAACCTCTTCCTCTTTGCAGCCTTCACCGCTTCGGCTTCTGCAGCTGTCCTGGGAGGTTGGGAATCAGCTCAGGTGACTGATGCTAACACCCTCCTGCTGAACCAAGCACTACAAACCAACTCGGGGGGGAACATGCAGCAAGTGTGTTACAAGAAGGTGTGCTCGCTGCAAACGCAACAAGTGTCTGGCAAGAACTTTCTCTTCACTGTCTCCGGCTGCAGCGTAACGGATGCTGAAGGCAAGTGCTCCGACGAAACGTTGAAAAGCTGCCAGCTGAAAGAGTACGACGTGACAGTTTACCAGAACTTGGAGAATAAGCTTGAGATCACGAATATTCAGCCACATGTCAACGGTGCATCACCAGGTTCAACGCATGACGTGTGTGCAGATGAGCCATCCCCAGTGGTTGATCTCGACAAGTACCTGCTAACGCAAGCCTTAACGTCTGGCAACTACTCCACGTCGGTGGGGACCACGCGTGTGTGTTACACGAAATTGGAGTCGGCGCAATATCAAGGCATACAACAAGCGTTTGTTATCTCTGGCTGCAACGTGACGGTATCTGAAGGCGAATGCTCGCAATCAACGTTGAACAACTGTCAGCCCCAAGAGTTTGACGTGTTGGTCTACCAGCAGCAACCTAATTCGTTCGAAGTCATGGCAATCCAGCTGCATAACAAAGCTGTACTGAATCATTTCTTTGTATCCACAGTCCCGGGTCCCAGCACGAGAAATGTGGTCCCCGGTGGCGTGGAGCCAACCATAGTCTCGGACGATTATAAGCAACTGCTGAAAAGTGCTTTAACTACAGGCAACTTTTCCGAATGGGTAGGGGACGCGCGTGTGTGTTACAAGGAGGTGACGTCAGTAAAACTGCAACTCGGGTCTGGCATCAATTACTTCTTTACTCTCTCCGGCTGCAGCGTGACGGTGTCTGAAGGCGAGTGCTCGACGCAAACTCTGACGAGCTGCCAGCTCACAGAGTACGACGTGACAGTCTACCAGCGGCTATCGAATGCGCTTGAAGTCACGACCATCCAGCTGCATGACACGGGTGTGTCCCCAAGTCCAACACCCGAACAGCATATCCCGGGTCTATATCAGCCAGCCCATATGACGGATGAAAGCATCAACCTGCTGAAGCAAGCATTAAGTGGAACAAACTTTGCTGACTGGGTGGGGAACACGCGTGTGTGTTACAAGGAGGTGGAATACCTGAGAGCGCAAAAAGTGGTTGGCACGAATTTCATGTTTACTATCTCTGGCTGCATCGTACAGGCATCTGAAGGCAAGTGCTCGACGCAAACTCTCACGAGCTGTCAACTCAACTATTACAACGTGCTAGTCTTTGAATCGTTGAAAACGGAACCGCTCGAGGTCACGGCTATCGTGCAGATTCAATACACTCCCCCAAGCCCCGTTCAAGATGCTGACCAGGCGAGTAAGTAAACGTGCCAGTTATAAGCAAAGAGATCAGTGTGATAAGACAAATGAATCTCAAAACCACTTTTTTTTAATTTTGAAATGTTGAAATGCTGTAGCTGGTGAGCGAGTGAAAGGTTTTGTTGCGGAAGACGAAAAGGTGGCCGTGGAATCCTGGATAAAGGCTTATGGTCTAAACTATTATGGTGACGACGCCACGACGATGTACTTGGGCGGCACGCCATTGTTTGACGAGAGCACGGGCGAAATCAAAGATCGCTACGATTACATCTTACGTCGTCACCCAGACCGCCCATGGACAAAGATGAGTCAAGAAGTTGGCCCTTCTTGCTCTGGTGCAGTTGAGAGGTGAGCAAGAAGTGCATATTACCGTGGGTGGAGTAAATGGCTTGTCTCAGTACAGTTACCCTTTTATAAGGAGTACCTCTCCTATGTAATAACAAAACACTACCCTTTGTACTCTTTGAAGAGTAATAACACACAAGAGGATTAGTGGCCTACACTTGCACTCATATGTGCATGTATACATACAGTGTTAATGTTTCTACTCAGGTATAGGAACAATGCATAGTTTCCCTGGTAAAAGTAAGCTATAATTATTTTTGCCTTCTTGCAAGCAAGTTCTTTCTCTAGCTTTACGCGCATCGTGCTATCACTTCGACAGGTTATGAGCCCAAGCTCCACCTATCCGATTTTCTTCGCCTGACTGGTTACGACAACTTTGACGTCTGGAAGACCCGGATCCAAGGATACCTCGACGGAACGAACTTGCTCCGCTTTAATCTAAGACCCCAACTACGATCTCAATCCTGTCGTTGACGACGATGACGAAGACATGGGTTCGGTCACCGACGATGATCCAGATTAGGATTCCAACTATGATGAAGAAAATGACTCGCGGGACGAAAATGTGGAACCGAATCAGAACTCGCCGACGACGAAGAAGTTTTGTTGCATCGACCGTCGTTCGCTGACTCACGATCGAGAATTCGGCAGTTCAAGATGGAAACGACGATGTATCAAATCCTGCAACTCCTGTGTTCCCAGCTTCTGCTCAAGTTGAATCCTTTGGAACTTTGAATGCCAGGAAGGTTGCCAAGGCAAGAGAAAAGGCAGCAAAAGCCAAGCGCGAGTCAAGGCAAAGGCTAGAGCCAAAGCGAGAAACAAGATTCTCCTTTCTGCTGCTCAGACACGTCGCTTGAATGCTCAAGTCAAGTCATTCTTGATGAAGACGCTTGACGATAAGCATATCAGAATTCTCAAGAGTTTCGACAAGGCTTATGGTATTTTTCATGCCATATGCGATCGATACAAGGGCACTTAGGCTTACGGTGATCCCTACGGCATTATTAACTACCTGTGCAATTCTCGTTACCGGGAAGGTGATGACATGACAGAGTTCATTCTCAAGTACGAAGACGCCATGAGCAGCCTTAATACCGTACTGAACAACAGTTTTGACGATAATGTCTTCCTCTTCAACGCGTTGCCTGCAGAGGGAGATGCGCAATTGGCGCGAAAACCGTGAAATCTTGCCTCTTCGAGAGATTAAAGTAACTTGGAGTCCCATGTGACCAAGAAACTCGCGCAAGAAAGATTTGCGCTATCCAGGGGTACACCCGAAAGTATTGAAATTCACAATGAACGTGCTCTGGTATCAACTACTCCTGTCGCAAGTGCCCAAGCCCTTGTGGGTACGAACACTGACATTCGACGCATATGCTCGTACTGTGATCGCTCGAACCTCACGTTGGTTACGTACCGTGTGTTGGTGAAGCACATGTCCATTGGTCAGGTGAAACCAAACACGGTTATCCCTGCCAACTTCAAGTTGCCGAGCAATAACATGCGCACCCGACGCAGCTCGACCAATGAATCGACAACATCCATACTAACGTGGCACCAGCCGCAACATTAAAACGGGGGCAGGCGAAATTTTGGTCAGCGTGAATACGGTCAAGGCGACCGCGATTCCGGTCGTGGAAACAGCCAAGGTATTCCGGCTACAACCCACAGCGCACCTTCAATGGTAGCAGTGATGCTTACAACAACGGTAACGGTGGCTACAATGGTGGAACAGCAATTTCAACCAAGGCAACAACGGGTATCTTCAGGCCCCTCACAACAACAGCGCGATGATTCCCATTACTGCCACCACTGTGTCGACGTTTGGTTTGACAGCCAAGATGACTTCCACGGATGTTGATCCAGTCTGGACTATCGGCTCTGGTTGTACGCACCACGTAAGGTATTACGAAGCATGGTTCACGACGACAAGACTTACACAGGCTGGATCACTGTTGGTGGGAAGAACCAAATCGCGATCCTTGCTATTGGTGATATCTCCCTCAATGTCATTGATTCCAAGGGACGACCCAAGACGCTCAAGATGCGCAACGTTCTCTACGCACCCGAACTAAGTTTAATTTGTTTTCGGTACCTGCGGCTGTGAAGGAAGATTTATACCCCTCTTTTAATCGCATGCAGTGTGCGATCAATACGACCCAACATTTTAGCGCGAAGACCAAAATTGCCACGCATGCCGACTTGTACCAATTCATGGCAAGTCCGAAGTCGACATCGACCAGCAACCCGACGGCTCTGATCACCCTTCAAGATAAGTCAGCAATTTTGCGCTTACATAAATCAATGGGTCATTCGTACTTTCGTATATTGTAGGCTTTGCCTAAGAATGAAGCGATCATCGATCATGAACTCGATGGAGTAGGATCGCAACTAGATATTACATGTTCTTCACGTTCACTAGCAAAGTAACACCGTCAATCATTTAATCTGTTAAACGTGCAAAATTTCCTCTTGAAAAAGCTCATAGTGATATATGTGGTCCAATACCGGCGCCAAGTCTAACCGGTTTTTGTCGCTAATTTTTAATCTTTATTGATGACTGTACGCGTTTCGCAGTCACAAATATTATCAAATTTGTTTCGAATTGTATGAGTGCTACGAAGAATGCAAGGCGCTTAACGTTCTTAGCTCTGACGCTCACACTATCGAATACACGTCCATTTATTATGACCATGAAATTAAAACTCTTCAAGCTGACAATGCGAAAGAGTATGAAAAAACTTGGTCGGACGTTGTGGAACAAATACGGAACCAAAACGAAATTTACGATGGCATACACGCCCCAACAGAATGGCGTAGCTGAACGAAGAATGCGTACCTTTATAGAACGCTTTCGGGCTACCCTATTTGACGGAAATTTACCTCCTGAGTTATGGGCTAATAGCGTTTGTTACATTACTGACCTGGTGAACATGACCCCCGCACTGTAACGAATAACAAAACGCCTTATGAGCTTTGATATGACAAGAAACCTTCCTTCACGAATCTTGTGGTTTTGGATCAAAGCTTTTGTCCACGTTCCTGAAGCACATCGGAACAAGCAAGACCACGTGCTACTATATGCAGGTATCTCGGTCTACCCAACCATAAGCGTGGTTTTCGACTGCTTGATGCTTCCACTGGCAAGATTATCTACAGCCGTGATGTTACCTTTGACAAAACCGTATTCCCCTCCTTGGCATATTTGCCAACGAAATCAGGATTAGACAGATCAAATCGATCAGCAGAGCTAGAACAACCTAATAGAGATGAAACTTCCTCATATACGGATCGCATTATATTGCCTACGACACCCCATAAAGTCACGTGTCAACCTACAAAGAGTGATGCATCTAGGCCAGCGGTCCAATCAATACAGTTGTCGTCCTTGGCGGATGCTTTGTACCAAAACGAGCAAACATATGGCTTTATTACACAACCGTCGCAACGAAGCACCAAGCGCAAGTTTGATGACATAGATCAACTCAATGACGTTCCCCTTGCAAAATCCGCTCTTCTTTTAAATAGTTCCGAGGATATTGCAGACGAACATCGTCGGGTCAATCTCATCTACACTCTTCTAGCTATTCGCTATATTGCCGAGCCGCGTACATTCCGCGAAACTATGACATCTTCTCATGCTGAAGACTGGTTCAATGCTGCTCAATCCGAGATCAAGTCTCATGATAATAACGGCAAATGGACACTTGTCCCTCGACCATCAGAAAGGAAAGTACTTCGAAACCGATGCGTCTGGGTTGTCAAATACAACGGCAACGGCGAAAGTAGACCGCAAAGTGGATGTGAAGACTGCTTTTCTGAATGTTTTTCTGGATGAGGAAATTTTTATGGAGAAACCTAAAGGATTTATAATCTCAGCAAAAGAGCATTTGGTGTGCAAGCTCAAGAAGAGCTTGTATGGACCCAAACGGGGACACCGTGTGTGGTATCAAACCCTCGCGACATTCCTGGAGAGCATCAAATTCCGACGTCTCATCAAAGATCGATGTGTCTTTGTCGGATCGCTCCATAATCAGACATGCTATATTGCAGTCTATGTTGACGATTTTTTGATCATCGCTACAATACCTGCCCTTGTCAATGAAATCAAATCTGCCCTGAAGCAGCGGTTCAATATGACATATTTGGGGGGGGGGCGGAAGTACTTGTACTCGGGTGGTTCATAGAACGGAAGCGCAAAGACCGAACGATCTTCATCCACCAAGAGAAATATGGCACTAAGGTCCTGGCTCGCTTAAAATCATTGTGACCTATCCCGTCACTACACCAGTTGACCGCAGCATAAAACTGTCTAGTGCCATGAGCCCTCAAACAGAAGCTGAAAGAAATATGATGAAAGACATTCCATATTGCGAGGCAGTCGGCAGCCTGATGTATCTTATGATAGGCACTCGCCCTGACCTTGCGTACTACATGAAAGAAGTAAGTCTATATCTCTCCAACCCTGGAGAAGAGCACTGGAAAGCAGTCGTTCGAGGTTGCAATTACCTATATGGCACAACAAGCCACGGACTGACTCTGGGTGGAACAATCCAGCAGACTACCCGTCAACTCACGGACGGTCTTACCGCTTTTTCAGACTCTGACTATGCGAGCTGCTTAGATACCCGACGATCTATAGGTGGTTTTGTGACAATGCTCGGTAAAAATTCGATATCGAGGCTTTCACGAAAACATCATACTATGGTTCTATCCAACACCGTAGCTGAGTACATTGCACTTTTTTGTCACTGAATGCAGGAGGTAATATTTCGAAAGACCCTGCAAAGTGAACTTGGATTCCATTCCACAAAGCCAACAATAATTCATGAAGACAGCCAAAGTTGCATTAAACTTGCAAATAATCCTGAATTGCACGGTAGATCTAAGCATATTGATATACGATATCACTTTGTGCAAGAAAAAGTAGAGCAACAGCAGTTCACTATTACGTATTGCAATACAAAGGACATGATAGCCAACATTTTTACCAAGGAACTTCCGAAGCCTCAATTCCTTTATTTATCGGTGTGGCAATTTGTAACAAAATGTATATGCAAGCAAACAAAAATAATAGACAATTGCCCTAAGGTTTTCCTACGCAGACTCTGTGAGGTTTTCCCTGGTTTACTTACCAAATTTGACATACTTAAATAAAATGAAAAAACTTGAATAGCTTATGGTTTTCCTACGCAAACTATGTGAGGCTTTCCCTGGTTTACAAACCGAATCTGATATACCTAAACAAATATATAGCGAACAGCAAATTCATATTAAGTTTATTAAATCTTACGCCTTATAACTGCTAACTATGACGACCCATCGACTTTAGTACTGTTCAATTAATTCTAGCCATGGTGGTCCGAGCTATCAGCAGTAAACTGCCGCCTAACATGGATCCAGGTTATGACTTAGAACTGATTAAACAGTTTAATGAAGATATCTTCTTTGTACGATATTTAAGTACATCCCACACGAATAACTGTCAGCTTTAAAAATACCTATCCGAATCATATAATATCAAATATACCCTAATTGGCTATAAATGCGATAACAACTTAATTTCACTTTGTAGCAAAAGTGCGTGGTGTCAAAATCAAACCACTGAGAGTGTAAAAGATAAAGCAACAGCTACACCGTTTTAAGCTTCATTGCAACCTTCTAGAAACACTTGGACCTACTTCAAATTTTTCTAAGGATCTTGTTGATATGTATATATATGTCCCATCATAGTACACAAGTATCGAATATATTTTTGATAAATGCACTGTTGAAGTGAATGGCTTGTCTCAGTACAGTTACCCTTTTATAACTCTCCTATGTAACAACAAAACACTACCCTTGTACTCTTAGAAGAGTTATGACACACAAGAAGATTAGTGACATTGAATCCGCTACACTTGCACTTATGTGTGCATATATACATAAAGTGTTAATGATTATACTGAGGTATAGTAACTCTACTTGATTGTCTCTACATATATATGCTTAGTTCCCTGGTAAAAGTAAAACATAATTATTTTTGCCTTCTTCAAAGCAAGTTCTATCTCTACCTTCTCTACCTTTACGCGCATTGTGCTATAACTTCAACAACCGTAATACTTACGTGCTTCCTGACAGCTAGCCGAACTCTGTCCACAGTGATATTTTGCAAATTTTGGTTAAATTACTTACAATCCACTATAAATTGAATTTATATAATTGGTTATATTACGGTGTTAGGAAGGACATAAATTCTGCAGAATAATATATGCCAAGCTCTGATTGACCACTTGCAGGTGTCAGTTGCAAGCCATCGTCAAGCCCATAAGGATTACGGTACTCACGTTTAGCTTACCGCATCAAAAGAAACCGTAATTAGTCTGTGTTAGGCGAAGAAAACTTAGTGAGCTCTCAAAACTTCCTAATTAGTCTGGCACATACTAAAAGAAAGGAAGTAAGAGATAAATGGTCAACATGAACGACCATTGTAGCGGATGTGGAGCACATCAGATGTCTCGCACAAATGTGATATTTGTGGATGTCGAAACCATCCCTTCTCTGGGGTTGTCATCGAAGAGGGCTTTGCCGGAACAGTAAGGTGCGTCGGATGCAAAGCCACACCGACCGAAGCCAAGTATGTCGTGTGAAGATAAAAGACGCGACTATCGACAGCTTCGCCAAGGTCGCTTTTGGCCGAGCCCCGATTCTCTGTATATCTAAGAACGCCGATGAAGAGGCTAAAAGTGAAATTTAGGCGCCGCAGAATGAAATATGATTAGAGATAGCAGTTGTGGGGTCAAAAAGAAAAAGGGGAGTGCAGGTTGTACCCACCGTTGCTGCACGTGTTGCAGTTCTCAAGCACATTAGTGAACTCGAGAAAGGTGTTACGAATGTTGAAGCAGCTGTAATTTCGGAGTTTTCTGATGTTTTTACTGGAAAGAAAGCAAATGATCTTGAGAAGGCTCATGTATGGTGGGAATAAAAGAAGTGAAATTATCGCGTTAAACTAGAGAAGGGCCTCGTTCAAAGAGGGTTGAGCGGCTTTATGACGATTTTGCTGAAGAATTTTTCGACTAAGAGCACTGGGAGTTAAGATTCGAACTCGTTACTTATTGAAATTGCGCGAACGATTTTGTGCTCATCTGTACGAGAGTGAAACCACAAAGTGGAAGTTTGTGGAGAAATTACGACTCTTTGGATTCAAGGGTTTTGTGAGGCGAAAAATATCTTATCTCGTTCTTTGTCTGGAAAACTTTCTGTGAGCTTGGAAAAACAAGGCGTCATCAATCGAAGAATTGCATTTCACATGGGAAAGATAAAGAGACAATTCGACAGTAAAGAACCGACGAAGATTGTTTCCAACATGGATGAGACTCAATTGTTATTAACATGGATAATGGAAAAACTTAGGTCATCAGAGGTGCAAAGCGTGTCAAATATCATCACGTTATTTCTGTAGGTGAAGGTATATCGTTGGTGATAAAACTTTGAAGTGGGATTCGAGCTCGCATTAAGACTCGAATGGTTATATTTACCAATCCAAAGTCTAACTATCCAATTAGAGTTGTGCCTCCAACACCCGATGTCGTATAGAGGTCTGGACCGAAAGGATGAATAGAACGTCGAGTGTTTTGTGAGTGGTTGAAAGAAGACCTGTGTGTTTGGCGCGATACGACGATAGGGACAGTGATTTTCATGGATATTTTTTCAGGACACAAAGCTCTAGAATCAATGAAAGAGCCTTCCAAAACTGATATGGATTCAATGCTACGGCATAAAAAACTGGCTTTACGCTTCCTACCCGCTAATGCAACAGACCTCTGTCAGCACACATATGCGATGATTACCCAGAAGCTAAAACAAGTTAGGCGCCTTGAATGAGAAAAGAAAAAGTTTTGTCTTGCCCAAGCGCTTTCCAACAAGACAGACGGAAAAGAAGATAGGTCTGGAAAGTTTTTGCAACTTCAAAAGCCATTTTCCCTTAAGCTAGCGGTAAAGTGCTATCAAAATGTGAGTGAAATGCGTGACGAAGAAGGGGTCAATCTGGTTCGAAAGGCAATTATTCAAGGTGGTCTAGGGAAAAACGCCAACGGTATATGGAAAGAATCACAATTGCTTCCTGATTACAGACCTTGATTGCCAAGCATCGATAATATTTTGAAGGCAAAAGACCCAAAGAATCCGGAAGGCACCGAGAAAACTCTGAAGAGAAAAAAAACTACTTTTTATGAGGTTTAGCGTAGCAATTATATACACATTATTTTTTTCAATACTCGTTTTCATTTCATTCATGCTTACAATGTTCCAATCTACATCGTAACTCACCTAAGAACTATCCCATTACATAACCTTTGACCTGTCCTTACTCACTGCATTGCCTTTTTCGGGGATGTCTAACGGTATGATGACACGACACGATCTCAGACGGACTTTTAAGTACCGAACCTAATGTCAAGAACCGAAAGTACCGTAAGCCTGATACTACAGTTCGCGCAACCCAAAAATTTTATTTTAGCTTTACAAAGATATACACCATAAATGTTTACTTGGTTCACCGTTCGAGAACCATAACACATACTAATTACCAACTCATATATTATTCTGCCACAGACTATTTCCGAACATGTCTTAATTAGTCTGTGTTCATTAGTAGTCTGACACAGACTATTTAAGGTAGCACAGCTCAAACCTCAGGTTCGAAATTAGTCTGGCACAGACTAGTTACGGTGCGGGGATTATTGATTGAGTCAGATACACTGAACTGTAATTGTTTAGCCCTTTGCCTCCTTTAGCAAACCAGGTTTGGAAATAAAGATGCAGAATACATGTACATGTATGTGTCTTCTGACTGTATGAATATTAGCTTAAACAGCTGTACTAGTAGTAAAATGTAGTCTAAGTAACCCTTAATTATTAGCTACTATGTACTAGTACATATGAATCCGAGTTGATAACTTCGGCTCAGTTATCACGTCTAGCTCGTTCGCCTTAGACTGCTTGAATCTTCAAGACACACGTGTGAATTGGTCTTGAAAGTCTGTAGCAGTAACCTCCTGCTCTTTCATCATTGCCTTCTGAATCGCCCCGCTTAATACCACTGGTGGCCTGATTGCTACTTGCCGTTTGAGCTGCTCCAGCTGTCCTTCGCCTATGAACGCTCCTAACCATTATTTGAAACCATTTAGCCAAACTTGTTTCGCTCTCTTGCAACCCCATAATATTTATGCGACGTCTGAACTCTTACTCGTACATTCTCGGTCATTGGGCTTTTCCTATCGCTGTTGGTCCGTAGATAAATTATTTAACTGCATAGTCGCAATCTAAAAGAACCCATGCCTGATAGTCAGTAAGCAGATGAATATGACTCCATACCTGCTTCGGCGTTTGACCTTGTATTTCCCGCCACCACGTGTTCTGTTCCCTTCAAATTTTCCACTTATCCACTAGTACTGAAAGCAACGATTTCTTGAAATATTTTCGTATAGCATAAGGAATCTAGCATAAGGAATCTTCCACATTGTCGTGGCTTCGTCCAGTGACTCGTGACCTGCCCAATTCATGACTTATAGCTTCTGTTTCCCTCCGGTTCTTTTAAGGTCAGGTTCCAGTAGATTCCGGTTGTGGCTGATGTATCCTGGCATTCTCTCTTGTCCTTGATTACCCCTGGTCTAATTATTTTCCAATTAAATTTCTCCAATGCATTAGGACTACGGTAAAGTTGGAGCTCTGGAAGTGTTCCAATGACTTGGTCTTTTTCGATTCGCGGTGATATATGAACATATGAACTATTGCTGGTATCCATCCCTCTAGTTTGGCTCTTGTATAAGAGAGCACTGGGTCGGTTGGGACCTGCCATGACTATACGTCAGTTGTTGGACGTCGAGTCTGAAGATAATGAAAGTTCATTTCCTGTATCCTGTAGTATTTCCGTGGAGATATTCCATTGCTCATTGCTCGTTCCTCTGGTTTCGAGCCCAGTTGTAAGTACCCCAGGAAGCTTCGAAATGTGCTGATATCAGTACGTGAAATGGAAATGTTTCACAGATACCAGCAAACAAATATAGAAAAGTTGAAAGATCGATTGTAACTTCCAATTGTTCCGTTCCTTTTACTCCATGGGATGGTCCTACTGTTTCAGCCTTGCTTACCATGAGTATAGACGGTAAGTGTGGTGAATCGATTCCAGGATAAATCTGCCAGATGTGGAGAACACCTGGTCTGTCAATCCCTGATTGGTACAAATTACCGACCGGGACGACCACCCTAGGTCAGCTCTTTAGTCAGGAAGATAGCCACAGACTATACGCAAATAGAGCATTGAAGGGTATCGGATGCACACGTGAGGAGGCGAAAAGAGTGCAGGACAGATTCAGAGTTGGTAGACCCGCCTTGCCTTTGTTAATCTCCTTCAATATTCGTAGATAGTACGGGCGCTAACCACATCCCAACGATAACATATTCGTAAATGGTGATGAGCCGCTCTGAGATATTGGTCACTCTAACACAATTGGGATAACATTTTCCCTTGACGAACGAGGGCACCCAACTTTCTCCCCAAGCCATTACTTATGCCAACGGTCATGAGACCGAACTGCCACCTCCACTGTCCGTCCGACTGGGACGGTCACGAACTGATACAAACTCAGGAATTGAGTGTGGGCAATTTTTTTTTTGGCCTATTAATGTTCCTTAATTGATTTCTTTAATAGCCCTCGCAGCTCTTAGCTTTTGCATTTTTGGTGACTACACCCCTATGTGGGCTAACGAAACGTGCAGTAGCAAAGCTGGACCAGGCCAGCCGTGGTAAATCAGGTTTGCAGTGCTGCCCGGGTCTGACCAGCTGAGGGCCAAGGCTGCATGACGTTCTAGGAAGATGGACGACAGTGAGTGCAGATGGTCAAGGGTCGTGCGAGAGGCCCCAGTGGTGCTAGCGAGGCTAGATCGCTTTAGCCAATCGGATAGCTAGGACGAAGACGTTGAAGATAATTAGCGGACCACTCTATCTGGTGTAAGGTACACGGACGACCAGCAAAGCTGATACCGTATTTTGTGTAGGGTACACCATAGGTTTATATTGGATTTTTAAGTACCGGTATACGTTTCGCTTTCTAAGACACAAGTCGCTAAACTAACATGGTGCTACCCCAGACCGAATTGATAAAATCCCAAATCGAATTGGTGCTCCCTTTTAAATTCGATATCACTAGTCTATTCATGTTGCGCCGATTATGTAGTACTGACAACAACAAACGCCTATATAAGACAACATCACTGTAGCTATGTGCGGGCAAAGTTCTTCGACCGCATCTGGCTACAGAATGAGCACGACAGGTGACGGATACTGTATGCCTTTGCGTCTAAATTATACTATGGCTCTGCTACCGACTACTACGTATGCGACAAGAAGTTTCACGCCTTCCACCGCAAACATGCTGTTGCATACGTAATGCTATGCTAAATACTGATTGTGACTTATTATTATTTATATTTAGATTGTTCGGCTTCACTGATCTATGTAGTCCTGTGATAATGCAGGCTTCGACGGCTGTGGGCGGACCCACAAAGTGATACCATGCTCTACTATTGTCCGATATAATAACGAGCCAGTCCGTGTATGCGATCGCTATATTCAGGATCAAAACCAAATAATGCTAGAGCTCTGACGTCGGGAAGATGTAGAAAGAGATCAAGCACGCGAAGGGGCGGCAATGGAGGTGGAGAAGCGCCAACGCGAAATGAACAGAGAGATCGGCAAGTCGCCTAAGCGCAGGCGCGACGTGAAATGAGACTGCGTGCGATTGAAGAAAGACATTTCGGACCTCGGCCTCACCTACGTACGTTGAGATTGAGGTATTCGAGGATTCTGAACGAGTGCGCACGAGAAGCTCCGCCACGGTCGCTGTATTCGAAGGTTGAAGACGCTGAGAAGAGTTTTGTCGCATTGATTGCCAAGCCGTGTCTGACCAGTGGCATTTATGAAGATATGGAAGATTTTGATGGGGCCGAGACGGTGAAGACCACTGTTGTGCAGGAAGCCGATGAGTATGCTAATTTGTCCCGAGACATGGATATCGGACACGCGATCTACACGACAGCTTGCGGACATAGTTTTCATTGGAGCTGTTTGAAGCGATACAGAAATCAGATCCAAGCAACTATGACAAGTGCCCGTCGTGTCGTGCTACCATGACAGAAACGCAGGTCAAAAAGTAGTGCAAACACCCGCGCGCGCGAGTTAGTCATCTGTATTGTCGTGACTGTAGCGCTGATACCGCAGAATCAGACGCGAAATCTCGAATTGGTGATACAGCTGGTGTAAGTGATTTGATGTGCCCATGTCTACTTCATCTGGCGCATTGGATCCAAAATCAACCTATGGCGTATCGTGGCAGCTCTCCATGGCGCGCTCGTCCGTTGTCCGCAACGTCAAATTCAAATGCGTGTGCTTCCCCACATGTATAGCATGTGCGTTCTTAGCGAATCTAAATAGTTTGTGTGCTCGTGCAAACATTAAGTTCTACGTTTTCTCCATTCTAGGCAGGTGGCATGTCTTCAGGCCACTTGTTCTTGATTCAAGTAGCGGGAGGTGGTGGGGCTAGACGCGGCGGCCTTGGTCAGGGTGGTTCACGGGTTAATTTGCGTGGTATGAGCATGGGATATCTGGGCCCGTACCAACGCCCACCTATTCGAAACTGTAGAAACTTGAGAACCGTGCGATTAACCAAATCTTTATACTACTTTTCGGACACCAGCACGTCTGTGCTCACAAAGGTTTTCTGACAAATAATATTGAGCGTAACTTATGTATAGTACGTTCATGATTATACTGTCTCATGTAGGGGCTTGATGATGACCTCAGTATGTTGGCGTTCTAGAAGGCTTTCGACGATTTTCAGAAGTGCAATGTGCTCGATGCGGTGCGTGTCCGCCAAAGCTCTCATTTCCAAATGGAAGACAAACGCCACAGCAAGGAAACTCGCATTCGAATACTCGCCGCCGCGTGTGACGGTGGAGACAAGGCTCGGGTTTGTGCCATGGATGAAGTCCCTGAGTCTACAGTGCAACGTTGGGTGCGACGCGCACTGGAATCTGGTCTCTAGACCCCGGTTGATGTCGCTCGCGCGGGTGTCAAACGAGTGAAGATCCGTCCTCATCACGTCTCATATCTTGTCGAGCTTCACGAAGAAATTCTATGCTGACTCTTTCTGCGCTCGCGGACAATCTTTTGCTCCGCTATAACGTCCGCGACTGTCCACAAACCGCCAAGAACACTCTCGACGCGATGTGCTTTACGATAAATCAGACGCACAAGCAAACTGGCGAAATGTACTCCGAACGCGTGTATTGTCACGCAAATCATATATCGAGAAGGTTATGCTCGTGGAAACCTTAAACAAGAAGATCATCTATTTTGACGAGACTGGGTTCAATCTCTTCTGTGCTCGTAACCGAGGCTGGAGTCGTCGAGGGACAATGGCTGTCCAGATCCAAGACATCACACAAGGCCAGCAGCTCAACGTCATTTCCGCCATCTTCGAAGACGGTTTGGAGTATGTAGGGTATTGCTTTGGATCGACAAAGGGGCCAGTCATCAAGAACTACGTCCGCGATTTGCTGTGTACTGTGCAGCAAGAAGTACCGCTTGATTGCGTCGTTCTCGTATACGACAACGCCTCGGTCACAACACCGTCCAAAACGCGATCGAAGAGGTCGCGTTTGGTTGAAGCAATTCCTCTAGCGCCATATTCACCAATGCTGAATCCGATAGAAAACGCGTTCTCAGTTTTCAAATCGGCTGTCAAGTCTTTTCTTGCTGATTGACGTCAGCAAGTCCTAACTGTTCCGTCAAAAACTTCCATGACAGCTCACCGCGTGATGTGGCTGAAGCGCGCTGTTAAACACAACATGCCATTACGCCCAGCTTGTGCAAGCAGTTCTGTTGTCATACCCTACGTTTTATATTCCTGTACTCAACATGTTGGACACGCCAGTTGGCGCATAAGCAGTTTTCAAGTGAATGCTGGTTGTAGAGGCGCAGCTCGGCATTCAGATATAATGAATGACAGGCAGCTTCAATCCGATTTGGGATTTTGCCAATTCGGTTTGGGCTAGCCTGTTTTGGTCTGGATATGGTGTATTGGTTTAAAGCAGAGGGTAAACAAGGTTTCCTCTAGTTCTTATTGGTTTGCCAGGGGAAGGTCATAAGAGACCCACCAGAAGTGACCAGGAATCATCGAAAGCCCATGTTTGAAACACGGTATTATTGTATTGGAAAGGAAAGCGAAGTTTTGGATTACTGTGGAATATTGTGGATAATTGTCTAGAGTCCACGATTACATATTATATTAGAGTAACCCCTTTATTGTATTTGGTTGGGGTGGCCGGTTGAGCAGTCACGGTCTAGCATTTGCGGTATACCGAAACCAAATATAACGTCAGTCCACTCCCTGGTGAAGATTTCCGCCCAGGAGCAACCCTAGTCCTAACCCTTGTCCCGCTGCCTTTACTGGGCATCTTAACCTTTCGTCCAAATGGCCACCAGGGGAGCGTAACCGCCAGTGCTGACGGGTAAACAAGGTGAGATTTCAAGAGATGGATTATCCCAGTCGTCACAACCATGGTGAATGGAAGAGACCGGTCCAATGCTGACCCCTGGAAGGACGGAGTACCCCCTCCGACAGTCAGTCATCTGAGCCCCCCGTGGGTGTTCGCCC
The DNA here is from genome assembly GCA_001887855.2 of Sclerospora graminicola. NCBI lineage: Eukaryota > Oomycota > Peronosporomycetes > Peronosporales > Peronosporaceae > Sclerospora > Sclerospora graminicola. Next base: position 33,361 of record MIQA02000237.1, on the reverse strand, counting down.
CTCGGAAAGAAATTCCGAGGTCGACTACGTCATAATGGTGCGCGTGCCCGGATCTATTGCTAGTGGGCGAAAAACCAAATCCGGTTAAATTTGATGAGGATGTTGTGTCGGGTGCATTTGAGGAAGGCACATCGCCCCCAATGCTGCTAAAGATTGAACGATGCGTGGTCGACAAAGATTGGAGGGAGGGTATCAGGTCGACGTTAAAGAAGAAGTTCCTCCCTTGCCGGCTCCAACTGGAGCTGGCCCGGACTATTGTGCACATCAAAATATTTCTGCTGAGAGCCGGCACGGACTATAGCGCAGGTCACTATACTCCGAGGAACAAGTATACGTAATGGATATCTAAGAAGAAATTAATTAAGAAAGAGAAAAAAACGTTGGTTGGATACGACCGGAGTGGAATGCTAACTGACCCGGATCCTGTCCACTTGTCTCATAAGGCAGTTAGTGTTAATGCAACTCATGATAGGCTATATTTCGAGGAAGAAGAAGAAAAGATGGATTCACAACCGTATATGGTCACGGAAGCCGATGTTGACCGGACGTTCTACCGTCGGAACATGGGTCAGTGTTTGCGACGTATAGGGCCCTGAAAATTATCGGCCCTAAAATTATAGGTGGTCCGAAGGGACCAGTCTCTTCCCCAACCACCTGCGGTGGTCACTTGTCTGGCTGTTCGACCCGCTAAAACCAAGCCGGCATTAATACCAATGCATTCGATCCGAGTCAGTAATTCGACCTGGAGGCAGACAAGCTGGAGGAGGCGACCACTGCACTACATGACGCCTAGTGCCTTTAATAAATCGTGTCGGACCTCAGAAGATGATGGCGACCAAAACGCCAACCCACTTTCGCCGGACGCCCCACGCAAGGTGGTCAGAGGACATTCTGGTTACTCGCTGTACGAGTCAGCCCCTTCGGAGGTAGATTCGACGGATTCATCGGTTGGCATCACCCGTATGACGCTTAGCCCTAACGGAGCAGTGTTGCAATATCAACCAAATTTGGAAGTATCGAGAGTACAAGTACCACTGATCGGAAGAAGGCTGGCCACCATGGGGAATGGTATGAGCCGGATTACCGTAATGAAGGACGGTCAGGAGGTGACCGGGCATGGATTGTGCACACTCTAGGGGCAAAAACATGGTTTCAAGGATCAAAGAAGACCTCCAAGCTAGTCCCCAAGTGCCAGACCACATACAGAATAAGTTTGCAGCCATGACGGAACGATACCTGGATGAGCAAAGTCGGTCTAATGCTAGTCACCACAACGTAGGGCAGCACAGCCACCCAACCTTCTATGAAGAACGGATGCCTGAGCCGATCTATTATTGTACCAGAGTTATGGTGGATGTACACATGGAATCAGTTCAATGAAAAGATAGTGTGCGCCAAGGTGACCCGCCCGTCCGCCGTTCAGGCCGCCGACCCGGCTGACCCCCTAATTGAAGACCGTCAGTTAGTGACATCGATATGGAGTCCGTCAGGTTGGCTAAGTGCCACTATGATACACATGACCTGAATTTAGGAATGGCTCGCCAGGCGAACATGGCATCTGCCCAAGCTTTCGACCCCGATTCAGGGTCGATAAATAGGGTACGGATATTGGTGACGTCCGAGCTGAAGGACTTTACTGGCAGAGAAATGGAAGTCAGCATTTCTGAGAGATCGGACTATGAAAAGTGCTTTATTTTCGTACACCTCATGAAGGGCCAACAAAACACTGGATCCAGCAACAAAGCAGATAAGTTCGAGACGATTGGAGGCAGTTAACTGGGGCGTTTGGTGAAGAGTACTGTAGGTCCGGGATGTCAGTGACCCGGCAATATTTCTAAACCAAGAATAGAGCGGATGGAACCCCCCTCGAGTACCTCCACTGGCTGAATGACTGGCATAAGAGCCAACATACCGGTCATGGATGATATCAGCAGGTCGGAAGCTGCCCGAGAACATGCGAAGAACTTCATAAGTACGCAGTACGACTGGGAATTAGCCGATCAGGTCGCCTTGATGCGTTTTAAAAATACGAACGAGCTGGAACTGACTCTACAGACGCATCAGGGAGCAAAGTAGCGAGGTCTTAAGGCAGCTATCAGGACGGGCAGGTGCAGTTCACGACCCAATCTGGATCAGGGCAGCCACACAACATACAGTCGACCAGAGCAATCCGCACTGTTCGCATCGTTGCAATGGACTCGGACGCTACCCGATTTGACGATGAATATCATCGGTCCAAGGGCGAATCGGAAGGGGAGCAGTACAGCTACCTGTTTTCGGCGAAAACCGGCCAGCAGTTCCGACCAGCATCTGGGTCGGGTTGGCAGAGAGACTTCCATGCCCGGGCTGACCAGGACCACCCCAGACGCAAGTGCCCCCACTGCGGGTCTATCAAGCATGATGACTGAAACTGCTGGAAACGACTGACCTGCAAGAAGTGTGAAGCAGATCCAGAGGCACCCAATGAAGGTCAGCTCTACGGAGATGGTGGTTTGGAAATAGCCGAAGCTGACCTGGATGCGGGTCAGCTCTTGGAAAGATAGATTGTCAAGACTCTGGAGATAGATGATGTTGCTGACCTAGTGGAGGACCCTTTTTCGGGAGAAAAGGCATTGGATTGAAGTAATTCTGAACCCACCGGATCAGCATTCATGAAGGGGGCGACCTATATGTGGAAGGTATCGAGGGCCAGATAGTAGTGCTGCCCGAGGAGACACCCTGTTCCCCCGGAGGTCACCATATGAGCCTAGTTGTCGCGATAGTTATGGGCCATACTTCGCACGCAGACGAGACGTTGGATGGATTTGTGTACCCACTCTGGGAAAAAGTGTTTGGACGACCACCGAGTTCGCTCGGAAAAGTGTTGACGGGGCTGATTGTTGCGTGCGAGGATTTGCAAGTGGGTGACCCCTCCAGAAGAGATCAGCACATTGAAAGAAATTATATGGAATAGGACATTTGTGCTAATCGGTCAGGGTAATGCACTACCCCCGGCTGCCCATGGGGCGTTGTGTGATATCGACGTCTGAGAGGCGAAGCTTGAAGTGGTCCCGCGCTGTCGAAGAGTTGCTCTCCAGTACCAGAAAAATTGTCCGAGCTTATCAAAGGACTGATGGCTACAAAGATGTGGTGTAGTCGCTCTCAGAAAATCTTCCTGAGACGCGAACACCCACGGGGGTCCCAGACGACTGACTACCGGAGGGGGTACTCCGTCCATCCGAGTCATGATCCGATCCGGCTTCCGGCCGGCTGGATCGGTCGCTTCCATCCGCTTGATCGCGACTGCTCGAATGTTGCATGTTGAAAGCTCACCTTGTGTACCCGTCAGTACTGGGTGGTTAGCTCTCCTGGTGGACCCTAGGGCGAAAAGTGTAAATCCGTCCAATAGGGAGATGAGGGTTAGGACTAGGGGTAGCTCCTGGGCGGAAATCGTCACCGGGGAGCTCGTCTGGCAATACACTTGAACTTTGTATAGTGCCGGCTGGGCCGAGAATAGTCGATCGGCCAGCTAAACCAATAAGACACTTGAAGTTTGTATAGTGCCGGCTGGACCGAGAATAATCAATCGGCCAGCTAAACCAATAACAATGAAGGGCGAATCCAAATGTGTATATGAGGCAGATACAACTCCACACTCTTCCACAGAAGGCCAAAATGTCACCACTTCCCAATACTTAATACCGTGTTCAAAACACGGGCGACTTGAGGTGAGTATACGAAGTCGCCGCGACTCCCGGTCAGGGGACTTCCGGTGGGTTAACTTAACCTTCCCCGGGCAAACCAATAACAGCAAGAGGGGACCTTGTTAGCCCTCTGCCGTGAACCAATAAAAGCGACTTGTGTCTAAGAAAGCGAAACGTATACTGATTTATCCTATGTCCAATACTCCCTTTGTGTAACCTACCTCAAATAACACGGCTGACCAGTCATGTACCTTACCCAACGCAACCCGGCTAACTCCGACTTTGTGTACCTGCCCGGCCGGTACACCAACCCCCAAATGGTACCAACCCGGCCGGTACACCGAACCCATATGGTACCAGTCCGAATGGTACATTGTACCCGTCCGGCTCGGCTGGATAGCAACCCATCCGCGCCTCTCTGCCGCTGACGCTAGCAATCCCTTGGCAGCCTCTACTACGATCCAGGTGCCTACTCCTTCCACTAGAACAATCCTCTTCTTTCAGGCTCCCTTCTCTCCATTCTTACGAACAGTCCGCCATCTTGGCCGTCCGCCATCCGCGCCTCGGCCGTCAGACATCCATAGTCCTCCCGTCTGCTCAGCCCGCTTATCCGACTATCCTCGCCCTTTGTCAGGTCCGCCGACTTGGTTCCCAGCCTAGCGCCGCTTGGCCGCTTGTAGACTTCCTCGGCGGTGTCTATCCGGCGCCCACACCCTTGGCCCGTATTTCCGCCAATCAGAATGCGCCCTTCGAAAAGTACTTTGTATTATTCCATAAGTCGCTTCACCACAAAGATCATCCAGCCATCCACCTCGCCATGTGGCATCATCCATCGTAATTATTATAAAGAAAACCGGGGTGGATATCCGGTGTGTATTGAGTATCTGTTAGTGAATCGGATGAACAATTTGATGGTCTACCCGATGCCGCTTATTAACGATATACTGGAAGATTTGTACAAAGTTTTGTGGTACTGATCGCTGGACATGGCTGGTGGATTTTGGGTGGTTTGATGACTGACCGGGCACGGGAGATTTTGTAACTACTTTCGGGTCACCCGAATTCATTCCGGCTTTCCATTGCTCCTCACTTGGGTTCTCCAAGTGATGGCTTAGTTGGGACACCGCGTATGCTCTGTCGGGTCGCGTTTCTGTTGCCACGTAAAGCAATGAACCAGCCAACGATCGATAGGGTCGATTTTCATTTTCGGATCTTCTTTTTCACACTTTAGCATGAATTGCCCATCAATATAAACATGATATTTAGTAGTGTAAAACGTTTTTGAGTAACTAATGACAAAAGGGAAAGGTACTGATCAACGACTGAGCAACCAACCGGAGAGCTTCATTATTCGACTTTTAAATATGCTGACTAATTAACTCACAAATAAAGACGGTCTCTACGAACCAGATAGTGGACATCTGCTTTGCAGTAGAAAGACAGGTCAAAAAGGTATGTTTCTAGGTTTCTCCTAACATTACGGTTACTGTCAAAAATTGGGCTAAGGTACGCTAAAAATTTTATAAATTACTGACATCGTTTCAGACCTAGTGACCTAGCAATTACTTTTCGATTTCCGAGGACTCCCAACGTCTTCTTCTGGTGCCTTATCGGCTACAAAATTTGGTTCTTTGTCTCTCCACAATCACCCCAGCTTGTGGTACTGCAAGTCCCTCTATGACGCTTGAAGTCGTCCAAGTATATTCCCATAACTTGGTAAATTTCCACAAAAAATAAACAAGACACTCATAGCATGTGATGTCCCCCGTACTTAGTTCAACATATTTGGTCGTTCGAGTCAATTGCTCAGGTACCCACAAAGTGAGCGAATGCGCGAATTCCGACGCACTCATTCGTCTTTCTAAAAACGATCGACGTGGCGACTTTTGCAAAGGTTTTTGACACAAATCGAGATGTCATACTCGCACGGCTCCAAACAATTAGGGGCTCGGTATTCCACGTCACTTCTGCATGACCCGAACTCACAAACCAGTTTTTATACGGTGGAGTAATCGTGATATCCAAATGGTCAATTCTAAAAGAGGCGCAACATGTGTACCGTGATGCTTGTACCGATACGGACGAAACATTTCTGTTACTGCATGCCACCTAAATTGCTGCTAATATATTTTTACCGTTGGTAGTATTTTGCCATTGATCTTAGCGGGGGACTTTAATGTGGACATTAATCCGACCTTCCGCGATGAAGTGACAAATTTGGAAAACGTGCTTCAAGCGCACGATCCTCATCCGATTGGCGAAAATTAAATCATTATCGAGTACGTCCGTGCTCTGTTATGTTTGAGGAGCCAGGATAACTCATTTTCGGTCTGCAATGTATTCGATGATAATACAGCCCACACACGAATGTTCTCGTTGGTCGTGATGGAGCTGGGGATGGCAACAAAAACCAAGCAAAATATGTTAAAGATTGGTGGTCAAAAATGTTTGCTTTGATTACTTACTAACCACGCGATATTTGCATGATGCTAACGTTTTTCGTAAGAACCTGACATCTATTAACCGTCTCTGCAGAACCGAACAACATTCACAAATAGCGCTGGGGTTGGAAGAGATAACATGTGCTATTGCCCGTGCTGCCCATTCGAGTGGTTGGACTATGTTCTACATGACCAAGGTAGTAAAATGCTCTGCTACTCCTTTGTACATATGAATTTTAGTGTTTGGTTTACAACTCCTTACCAGTAGCCAAGTACTGTACCAATGCCTCATGTACTTATCAAACAAGCACCACCATTCACGGCGCAAGCATGACCCATGAGCTGAAACAAAGTAGTACTTGACGTTACAGTAGGTTTTTAACATTTTATAGTTTCCACGAATCTGCGAGTCTGATGAAAGGATTAACATTTATCAATTGTTCACAGATATTTACTTTTCACGAAATTGTGCGTATATCGAAAAAAACTAATTTACTAAAATGCTGATGGGGTTGGCCACCAACCCCTTCCAAATGATCGCTCAACTTATTTTTTTTAAACCGGTCTGTCCGTCCAAAACCGGAAGCCATCTCCGCTACCTCTTTCGCTGCGATAAAAAGTTAGGCCCATTGATTAGAAACCAGCGCCCAGACCAGGGTATAGTTCTTTTCCATATGGATAGGCTGGGTATTTTAACCCCTCCAGAATATCCTGCCGGCTTCCCTGCCGTTGGCGCCCCTTACCACACCTTGTGTAGCTGCCATTCCTGCCACGCACGCCCCAATCCGGCGCGGAAGACACCACCTCTTTCTGCACCATCTTCGGCGATTAGATCTTTTTTTGTAAGGCGCTTACCAAACGCCCCATAATTTGGCAACTATTTCTTGAACATACTTGCGCTGGGGTTCCCTTTCTAGACCCCGGGGACGTACTAGGAGCTGACCCTTGCGATCGCTCCTCTCCCATCGCGTCAAAGCGACCATTCAACTCTTTTACGTTTTCTTTCAGGGCTTGCACCTCAGCAGCCGAGAGTTTCGTCTATTCTTCTTCCAGTTTTCACACGAGAAAAACACGTAGTAATTTACGCAAAAAGCAAGTTCAAATACGTGGCAATTCACGTAAAAATCACGCGAAAAATGCGTAGCAATTCTCGCGATCATTTATAGTATAAGTTACTATAAATGATCGTAAAGAGGCATGCAGAAGTAAGTCCGGATTAACTTAATGCTCCACCGTCGGAGTTTGATTATTTTTCGTGTCGATCTAGCCCAATTCTTTTGTCATCTTGTAAACACTCGAGTTTAACTTGTAAGTACAATCCTTGTACACTTGTTTGAGTCATTTGCTGTTCATATTCCATTACCGCATTGACTTGTGTTTCATATATGAAGCCGGTGCTTCGCCGCCTCCCAGACCTCATGGCCATGTACTACCTGGTTGCGAAGTCGCCATAAACCAGCGATAATGATTGTACACATTGCCCACCATATTCGCTGTAATTGTCGTTCTCCTTCTCGGCATTTCCCCCCAACCGATCTTTTAGGCGGCTTAATACGATGTGGTGCCACCCTGTTCACAATGTTTTCTTGATATCAGAATCCTTCCGCCACATCCACAGGTCGTCCTTCCCAATAGGTCGCTAATAGAATCCAAACCCCAGCTGCCCTTTTGCACCCCAACACAATGTGTGATACAACTTTCCCCGGACTGCTGCACTCCTCACCGAGTTGACACGTCCGTTCCTGTTCATACTCTGCATAATAGACGTTCAGCTGGAAAGTAGGCATTCGATAGTAGACCAAAATCTGATAATTGGTAAGCATGTTCCGATGTTGCCAAAAACTGCTAGGTCGTTGCCATTGGATACTTCCGATTATCTCCTCGTCCTGACATCACGCCTTCCATTTCTCTAATATTTGAGAGACTCCCCGCGTTAGCTGGCTATAGTACAGCCCGCGATATTGCTTTCGTAAGACTCGTAGCGTTCGTAGTCCAGTGATTGCTTCTGGTGAGTGCCATTGTGGTGGAGCCGATTTCCAAATCCATGACAGAAGTCTTGGGTGGAATCCGGATACCCACTGGCCCGGACGACCAACTATCGGAGGGGGTACTCCGTTGATCCTGATCGCCATCAGAATCAGATGAATCACCATTGTGGTGACTGATCTGATCCTCCCGGTCATCTGACCGGTCGTCATGCGCGTCAGGATCTATGTTCAACTTCATCTCACCTTGTGTACCCGTTGATCGGGGGTGGTTACACTCACTCAGGTAGACTCAGTGACGAAAATGATGATCTTGATCAGGTCGGAGGGAATGACCTTCTCGAGACGGGGGCGTCCTTGGGTGAAAATCTTCACAGGATAACGGGTAGGGGTCGATACTTAATCAGTATCTAGGCACTGATCGAGAAAGTTCGTCCGGTCAGGCCAGCCAATGAGAGAGAGAGATAACAAGAAACCAAGAAAACGCGATCAAACCACGATCTTCCACATTAATCCATAAACGTTATCTCCACAAACCTTTTCCAATATTAATAACGTGTTCCAAACACGTGCGCGTGGGTGGTGAGGCTTGATCACCTAAACAAACCCGTCGGGGGTCTTCCGGTAAGCCAAAATGCGTCTAAGCGCGTCTTAACCGGGAAATAGTTGAGCAAGAGGGGACTAGTCAACCCTGTGCTCCCAATGACCGCAACACGTGGCGGAGCGACTCTTTGCTTAGGGGGAAAAATCAAAACCTGTTATTATATATGCAATGTCCTATACCTAGTGTACCATACACCAACTCATGTGCCTGATTTATACTTCGACCCTGTTCACTTCGTCGCACGGTTGCATTACACCACCTTACCCATCCTGGCTGCACCTTCAAACTGATCTGTACCACTTCTGCCCTGATCACGGTCGGACTTCTATAACGATCTTCAACCATCCCGATCTCTCGATAAACAACTTGGAAAACACTTGAGATCTGCCCCTCGGAGACTTGTTCGCTTCATATCCAACCCGGCTTAACTGAGAACTTCATCTGCCTTTGCGTCTGGACGCCGGTTTGGGGCTGATCAGCCCCGATCGTGATCGGCACAGCGATCAGCCGAGTGATCGGTAGTGATCAGGGCGATCAGCCCTAGATCACTTCGAAAACTCTCTGGATCATCATCACAGCGACTTTGTCTACCCACTCGGCCATATTCCTGACCTTCATCCCCTGTCGGGGTAACCAGATCGCACCGATTTCAGCCGATCGGGCCTGATCGGGCCTTCTCACATCATCCCTGGACAGATCCATCGGCCATCATCACTTGCCTTGACTCGACATTACTCGCACGGCTCGCCATTCCACATGCCCCATTCCATTCCATATCTGATCTTCGTATTTTGGGGCAGAATCAGTTGGCTCGGCCGATCGGGCCGGAACTTCGTATCATATCCAACTTCAATATCTGCACTGTTCATAGTTCGGCCCGATAACTGTCTCTGATGTGTCACGCCACCATTGCTGCGGTATCTTAACTTGTCTCTGCCGATCTCGTCATACATCCACGTGAACTCCACTTAATAAACGTTACCCCGATCGCGATCGTGATCTTCGCCGTTCCATTAGTATCTGGGACCGGGCGTAGTAACGGTACTTGGCTTATCCCTCCATATCACGAACACCCGTTGACCACTACCTTTTCGTCATAAGCGCGATCAGCCTGTCCCACCCATCAACTGTCTCATCTTGATGGGTATTCCATCGTCACCAATCAACGGCCATGTGTGGTCCACCTCATTCTTAACATTTTTCAGATCGCTTTACCACAGCCGCCCCTGAGACTAACTGCAGCCGCGCAACGACTGCAGTTCGACTCATCCATTTCCGAATTTCCCTTTTGGCGACTACCCATGTCTGACTCGAGACGATCGCCCCTTCCTTTTCCCGCATCTTCGGCTGCCCCCTTCGATCACCGGCTCACCTCTCAGTCCAAGTTCAGCCTCATCTGTCCCACGACAACCCTAACTTCGTATCGTCCGCCTTGGAGCACCTGCCTGTTTGACGGGCGGAAGCGCGAGGCGTCAAGGCCGACAGCGGAGAGTAGTATCCTGGTTATGGGCACCCGACTCCGATCGGCACGTTGCGTGATGCCTTGATCTTTGCCGATCACCAAGAACCCTGGCGAAACCAATACCGATCAATCCCCATGGATCATCCGGCGTTCAAGATTTCTCGTCTGCGCACGAAGTATGGCCCGTGATTGTCGTGATAGCCAGCTTCCGTTTCGTTGTTTTCATAATCATTAATATATCACGACAGCTTCTTGGTAACTTTCACGTTCCATATCCACACTTCATATCCAGGTCCAAATATTGTCTCCATCTTGTATATCGATCGTTCATATGTATGCAAATGTAGTTCTCGTGAATTATATATATATATCCATTGACTCTCAACAAGCTCAACCACCTTGATCTCCACCTGTTTGACCATTACCTTTGGCTGATCTGTCACAATATGCTAACCCAGACTATTGAGACTCCTGGTTGCCTTCTTCGTGGGTTTGCATACTCCAAATCGATTTCGTCTCACCCGACCACGTTCAAACTCCCTTAGTAAAGCTCCATAGTTCAGATCCCGTTCATCTACCCACGCGTGATCGTCATAACCATTCCACTGAACCAAATAATCCCGATGGGTTCGACCAAATCGGGTCCTCTTTCCTGATCGGGTATCCAAAATTGTTTCCACTTCAAATTCATTCTGATCCAACGTTCTTTCCCAACTAAGAGAGCTTCGTCGAAGTCGAATCTCGGCTGATCATCAGATGACAACCTGGTTTTTGGGCGATCGGGGTATTCCCGGACCAGCTTCAGCTTGGACAAGTGGACGATCGGGAAAATTCCATAATCGGTACCCGCAGTGATCAAGCGGGCGGCATGATCACCGATCAATTCGGATATACGGAATGGTCCATACCACAAGTGCGCTAACTTCCTGGCGTATTCTTCTTTCACGCGATCCAAGTAAAGCCAGACCCTTGATCCCGGTTCGATATTATGCGAATCGGCTTGGTTATTATTCCGATCAGCTCTTTCTTGGATCGCCCTCCGCAGTCGTTCGTTCACTTGTTCCCGCGCATGTTGGTAATGGCGCTGGTGTCCCATACGCCATCGACGAGCTTCGCGATCTCGACCTCGGGTACATCCAACAGGAATCACCGACTCGATGGTAGATCGGGGGTCCCAACCATACGCCAAGTAGAACGGAGTATCTCCCCTGATCCGATCGAAAGAGGAGTTCAACGCAAACACCAGCCTCTCTGCATACTCATCCCAGTCTTGTTGAGCGGAGTCCGCGACATACATCTTGATAGCTCTGGTTAGCGTCTGTACCATGCGTTCGGCCTTACCGTTCGCCTGCGGACGGTAGGCCATGGTCGCGCTCTGTTTCTGACCAAGCATCTGATTGAATGATCGGAAAACTTCGGCCATAAAACCTGGTTCCCGATCATGCCTGATCACCTCACAACGCCTAAAGACACATTCTTCATGACTGCAAGCGACTTGTTGGGCTGTTCGGGTAGATCCCGCTTTCGCGATCACCAACCCCGTGAACAGATCAGTCCAGATCAGCAACTCTGTGTTGCCCTTGAACGATTTTGGCAGGGACGGTATGTGATCCATCGCTATCACTTGGAAAGGGTAGGTCGCCTGGATATTTCCAGGTGATCTACCCCGGATGTTCGGCATACCTTTCCCGGTTTCGCAATCCGTACATGTCTCGACAAACTTTTGGACACTTCGATATAAGCCTCTCCAGTGAAAATGTCTGCGAACCCTGTGGTACGTCCGACCTACGCCCTGGTGACCACCCTCTAAACTGACGTGATAATGATGTAAGATATCAGCTTGTAAAGTCTCCGGGATCACGAGCCTTGCTGATCGGTCCAGATCTGCATCTGCCTGATCAGCTTGAACATAGTAAAACAACAAATCGCTTTCGTCGATCTCATAGTTGGACGCGATCTTAGCACAATCTTTTGCTTCACTCTGGCTCAACTTCTCCAGATCTCCATTCAGAAACGCCTTCAAGTCAACGATCCATTTTTCTTCGTCTTGTGCCTTGAGAATTCTTTCGATCCGCATCTCCTGTACTATTTCTTCTGTTAGGCTTTCTCGAGAGAGTGACCTGTTAGATGTTGATCTGGCTCGTGATCTTGTCATGATCGAGACCAGGGCTGCTTCCTTCTTATCTTCCGCATGAATCAGCTCGGGCAGCCTATTGATCTCCACCAATTCCTCCAGCAATGCTTTATCAGTAACTATCGATCCGGTCTGATCACGCATGGCCATAGTGGCTAGATGATCTGCACTCCGATTCCAATCACGTTTCACATGTAAAAGATCATGACTTGGCCATCCACGTAGAGCTTTCATAACACGATCATTCAGCAGCTTCAAACGCGGTGCTTTGCAATCGATTTCTCCAGTGATCTGCCGAATTACCAGATTTGAGTCTCCGCATATGATTACTCTTCCGATCTTCTGCTCTCGCAAGAGATCCAAACCTAGCAGCAGACCACGATATTCGACTTCATTTACCGTGATTCCCGGGGTATAGTCTGAACCAGCAGATATAACAGTCCATTCTGGCAATTTCCACAACAACGCGCTATACGCCCCCACGCCTTTCTTCACACTCGCTGATCCGTCGAAACTTACAACGATCAGGTTTTCCTCCGAGCCGACGATCGGTGGGGGTATAATGATTGATTCTCGTGGTTGCTTCCGGGGAGCGACCTCGATCAACGCTTCATCAACTTCTGATCGGGGTGTAATGCTGGCTGCTAGTGTACCAAGAATTTTTTCTTCACTCTGGTGCATTTGATGATCTCCAAGTTCCACTGAGATAGCAGCGCTGCCCATCGCCCCAGTCTCCCGTCTAACCCATTCGCTGACACTAACCAAGCCAGACTAGATCGCCTGGACAATACCTTAATCGATCTAGTCACCAGCATAGAGTAACAAACATCCAATACACGTAATAAGGCCAGCACTTCTTTATCAACAATACCGTAGTTGACTTCGTTCGGTTTTAATGTTCGGCTTGTGAACGTCACCGGGCAATAAATTCCGTCGTGATCTTGGACCAGTGCGGCCGATATTATTTACTGGCATATAGGATCACCACGGGAATCTTCTCCGGATCGAAGTGTTTCAGTATTGGCGTCGAGATCATCTTCGCCTTCAACATACTGAAAGCTACCATAGCTCGCTTGATATGGTCCTCTGACCCTGGCACAGTTCGAACGATCAGTGATCCAGTCTTGAGATTCGATTCAATAAGTTCGGTTTCGCGATCAGTCTCACTTAGTGATCTCCCCACTCGATCACGTTCTCGTAGCCCATGATAATCAACTTCCTTCAGTTCATATAGTATAGCGGCGTAAATCGAGAAGTCTTCGATAAATCGGCTATAATAATTCAGAGATCCGAGAAAGGATTGCATGGCCTTCAGTGATCGGGGAAAAGATAGGTTGCTGAGAGCAGCCAGATCTTTCGGGTTTGCTTCCAAACCTTGGATCGACACGTTATGGCCGAGGTAGGCGACCTTGAGTTGACCTCAGAAACTCTTGACCACACTGATCGATAAATTCCAGCGCTCGCAGGTGTTCAGGGGCCGTTCGACCTTATCGCATAGCATATCCCATGATGTTGCTGTGACCAAGACGTCATCTATATATAATCACCTTCCCAACCTTGATCGGCCCTGATCTTCGTCCGGTTCGCCCTCCGTAAACACATCATGTCGATCGGTGGCTTCTCGATCAGCACTGATCTGGAAATATCCATAGAGCATTGTCAATCAGCCTCTGATAGATCTGTGGGGCGTTCTTTAACCCAACCGGCATCCGAATCCATTCGAAAAGTCCGAAAGGTGTAACGAAAGCCGAAATCTCTCGAGCACGATCAGTCATCGAAACCACCCAGAAACCACTAGCCATATCCAGCAAACAAAACTATAAAACTTTATCCAGATCCTCTAATAAATCATTGATCAGGGGCATAGGATAGACCATCAACTTCGTGAGGCGATTCAGCATTCTATAGTCGATACATAATCGAATATCGACCCCGTTCTTTTTTATCACAATCACAATCGGTGATGCCCACTGCAATGTTGAAAGTCGGATGATTTTTGTACTCAACAAGCCCTTGATCAAATCGGATAACTTTTCCCGGTATTGAGGAGCAACTTTGCGACAACGTTGAGCGATCGGTCTCGCATTTCCCACGTCTATATCCCAGACAGCTCCGTAAGCGGCTGGGGGTAAGGCGTTACCTTTCCCCATCATTAAATGGCGCTTTTTCCAGATGATCTCCTTTAGCTGATCGATCTGCTCGGGAGTGTTCACTTCGGGATCACCGACCTGTAGATCTTCCATGGTGACTTCTGGCATATTGGGCGATACTTCCGGCAAAACGGCCATCTGCTTCTCGATACCTTCAATGTACTGATCACCACCTTCATGTATACACACTTGTTCATCTACCTGATCTACCTTTCCTGATCAGCATCATCTTGAGTCGCCCCTTGTAAGTCATCCAACTGGTGATCTACTTCGGGTTCACCTTCCTCCGTAACAACTTCGGCAGATTCATCCTCCTTTTTCTTCTCAAGATCGTTCCTGAACTCCTCACCATCATTTTCGCTCTCTGGACCCTCTTTTTCGGTGAGCCGGGTCTAATAATATTCAATATTTGTGGACTTTTTTTTACCCGGCTTTCCCCTATCGCTTCGATCGGCGGTCTCCTGATCAGCAGCTTGGTCGGCGTAGAATATTCCGGCTTCTCGACCATAGGTAAGGTATCTTCATCCGCTAAGTCTTCGTCACTAATCAGGTCTGTGGTGGCTTGATAAGCCAGATTCTGCCATTCAATATATCTTCGTGATCCCACTGAGACATACCCGATTTGTCGAGGTACTTTCCTTCGGGTAACCACATCCCTAGGATCATGTCTTCGTGAACGATTAGCGGCTGATCGGATATATTCGTAACCCTGATGTAACTTGATCTGCCGATACCCTTAACGAACGTCGGTACCCATCGTTCACCACGGGTTAGCCACAATTTCTGTTGCCGATCGCTCGGCCGAATCATCACGTCGACTGATCGGGCCACCCCGATGTTTTCGTACTGACCCATTTTAAGCATCCGCACATGAGTACCATATAAAGGGCGTCGGCCGGATAACTGAATCTGCACCTCATCCGGCAGAGTCAGGGTTCCATGAGACAGATCGAGTCGTATACCGGCTGGTACCATGAAATCCATTCCCAGTATCGCGTCTTGGCCGGCTAACCGACCAACCCAAGCGTTGAAATAGTAGACCAGGGAACCTGCCAGAGTGATTTTAGCACGTGATCGCCCTTCCGTCATGTACGAACTTTCGCCGATCCCAACACATTCTTGCCTCTGGGTACTGTCTATACGACATCCCACCTTACGAGCAAAGGCGGAGTCGATGATCGAGACTTCTGCTCCAGAGTCAAATAGAATAGTGGCTTTTTCGTTGTTGATCTTCCCATTAGCTTTTGCCTGTTTAAACCACTTGTCGGGAGAGTGATAATTCCAGTATCCTCGGGATTCGCCGGGCAGTAGATCCAACTCCATGATCACGTCCGATCGGGAATATTCATCCACTCTGAGACTGTGAATCGGACATCGATCGACGCAATTTGAATTAGAACATGTATCGTCGGTTATCTTCTTTTCCTCAAACTTATCTCCGCTACCGACATATTCATAGATGCAGAACGTAGATCGCTCGGCTCGAACCAGATTCCAACCTGGCGAGCGATCTAGTTTAACATCGACATCTGGTGGGAGCATGCCAGCTTGTTTAGTAGGCACATACCACTTGCGCATCATATTGAAAAAATCTTCAATAGGGCAGGCACCGGCGTCGTGAATCTTCCCACAGGTTTTGCATACGAAAAAACAATGATCTGAAGGGTGACCTTTACGATCACATTTTCCACACGTAATTCTTTTCCAGCAATCACGATCTCCATGTCTGGTCGACCCACAATGCACGCATTTCTTGCGAGATCGGTCCTGATCAGGTTGAACCCCACCAGGTTTCCGTCCATCAATGCCGTTAATCGATGATCTCGGGCGATATACTGGCTCCATCGTAAAGATATGACGGTACCGTTCCTCGTCCGAGCATGTTCCGATGTTGCCACAAACTGCTAGGTCGTTGCCATTGGATACTTCCGATATCTCCTCGTCCTGACATCACGCCTTCCATTTCTCTAATATTTGAGAGACTCCCCGCGTTAGCTGGCTATAGTACAGCCCGCGATATTGCTTTCGTAAGACTCGTAGCGTTCGTAGTCCGGTGATTGCTTCTGGCGAGTGCCGTTGTGGTGGAGCCGATTTCCAAATCCATGACAGAAGTCTTGGGTGGAATCCGGATACCCACTGGCCCGGACGACCAACTATCGGAGGGGGTACTCCGTTGATCCTGATCGCCATCAGAATCAGATGAATCACCATTATGGTGACTGATCGGATCCTTCCGGTCATCTGACCGGTCGTCATGAGCGAATGGAATCATATTCAACTTCATCTCACCTTATGTACCCGTTGACCGGGGGTGGTTACACTCACTCAGGTGGACTCGGTGACGAAAACGATGATCTTGATCTTGTCGGAGGGGATGACCTTCTCCAGACGGGGGTGTCCTCGGGTGGAAATCTTCACCGGAGAACGGGTTGGGGTCGATACTTAATCAGTATCTGGGCACTGATCGGGAAAGTTCGTCCGATCAGGCCAGCCAATGAGAGAGAGAGAGAGATAACAAGAAACCAAGAAACGCAATCAAACCACGATCTTCCACAGTAATCCACAAACGTTATCTCCACAAAACCTTTTCCAATATTAATAACGTGTTCTAAACACGTGCGCGTGGGCGGTGAGGTTTGATCACCTAAACAAACCCGTCGGGGGTCTTCCGGTAAGCCAAAATGCGTCTAAGCGCTTCTTAACCGGGAAATAGTTGAGCAAGAGGGGACTAGTTAACCCTGTGCTCCCAATGACCGCAACACGTGGCGGAGCGACCCTTTGCTTAGGGGGAAAATCAAAACCTGTTATTATATATGCAATGTCTTATACCTAGTGTACCATACACCAACCCATGTGCCTGATTTATACTTCGACCCTGTTCACTTCGTCGCACGGTTGCATAGTACCACCTTACCCATCCTTGCTGCACCTTCAAACTGATCTGTACCACTTCTGCCCTGATCACGGTCGGACTTCTATAGCGATCTTCAACCATCCCGATCTTTCGATAAACAACTTCGAAAACACTTGAGATCTGCCCCTCGGACACTTGTTCACTTCATATCCAACCCGGCTTAACTGAGAACTTCATCTGCCTTTGCATCTGGACGCCGGTTTGGGGCTGATCAGCCTCGATCGTAATCGGCACAGCGATCGGCTGAGTGATCGGGTAGTGATCAGGGCGATCAGCCCTAGATCACTTTGAAAACTCTCTGGGTCACCACCACAGCGACTTTGTTTGCCCACTTGGCCATTTTCCTGACCTTCATCCCCAACTTTTATCAACCCGTGAACAACTAACGGCAGTATTGGAGAAACAACTGCAACAACATGGACCTCAAGCACCGAGACTTTCGGCCTGGCTGGATCTCATGCAGAGCCTCTTCATCGGGATTTACAAGCCTGGCAACAAGAACAAAGATGGATCGGAAGGTACGGCCGCAAAATTTCCTACATTATCGAAGAAAGAACAAGAACGGCTGGTGGACATTTTCTAAATTATTGTGGTTAAATACAAGAAAAGATGAATGGAATGTATAACTCGAGTACTACGCATGGTGCAGCTAGTGCGGCGGTCAAATCAGACGATGGAGACGGAAAGAATAAGGAGCAATAGGAGACGGAAAGAATAAGGAGCAATACACGTGTGTGGGTTCTAGAAGAGCCGGTGGCCTTGACGGATTGGGTTGAGAAGGTGAATAAGGGCAAAACAAGTGGAACCTTGAAAACGGATAAACAGGAGGTGCCCAGTGATTTTAGTTTCAATCCCAACGTTTACTCACCGGGACAGATTAAAATATCCACGAAACAATGTGAAAAAAAAGCCAACGACAGCTAATTATTCACCAGAGGAGTGGAAAATCGCGAAAGGTATTGCAGAAGGACAAATAACGGCCCGAGTGTAACCTGCCTTTCTGACAGAAATTATTACAAACGGAGACATTCTACGACTACTACTCACGATCGGAGTACAGGTAGAGGGTTGCCTGGAAATGAATCTTCTCGGAGATGTACCAATAAGAGACGTTTTTTAATCCACCCCGAGCATTCAGGAGAGCATAGCATTGGCAGCTACGACGAGGGGATCGGGGAGTCCGGAACTATGGAAAATGATGAAGGTCGTCAAGGCGATCACCTTTAACCGCGCAAACATGGCGTTTATTTTCACTTCTTTACTAGGACAGTGGCCAAGAAGTTTGAACTCTTACAAGTACTCTATCACAAGTATGATCACGGATTCGTCAACGTCCACAACGAGGTATAGCCATTCTCTTTAGTATGGACGGATAGGCACAAAAGGCCACGGGCTGATGCGGGATGTAGTGCAGAATGCACAATCATATTCAAACACGTCACGAGAGCCATGAGATTATGCGGATTTTCAATTATTTCAAATCCATTCTAGAAATTCCCTTTTCTTTTAGCGACATGGATAAAGGTGGGCCGATGTCCACCGCGTCACTACAATGGGAGTCAACAATTGAAGCCGGGGGATGTCCCACAGTTTAACAAGGGATTAGAGAAGTTAGGTTGGTGTGGTAATATTAATTTTTTGATAGAGCACCCAGGAGTGAGAAGAAATCGATTATGTCTTAGGTGTGGCGAATCAGGTCATCAGTTCTGCCAGTGTCCGCTAACGGAGGCACAGTTACACACAACACAGTGTTTGGTTATCTCGATGGGACAAGCCACGCAATTCCAGATACCTAGCCAACTTTCACGAGCTTTAAAATAATGCAGCAAGAAGTCTGGCAGAATAGACAAAAACAAGTGGAAGAAACCTCGAAAAGACAGGAACAAGAGAGGGAGGACTTAAAAACTAAAGGAGTGAATACGGATACGGAGGAAAACGATCAAACGGTTCACGGTGGAGATGGAAACACGGAGAGGCCAGAGGCCAGGCCACAAGATGAGCCTAGCTACGGACACATCACTAAGGAAATTACCAAGCCAGCAGAGGAAAAGGGAGTGGATAGAGGTCAAGCAGAGGAAAAATGTGTCAAACGGTAGGGGCAACAATTCAGACAAGTCCATCAAACAAGGGAGTACAGAGTTTTGAAACAACAAACTATAGGACAACACGTCACATCAACAGGTAACTCTGGGAGTGATATGAGTGCTCAAAGGACAGCCATGGCACAAAGTCAGTCCGATCTCAAGGACAGAAACTTGACTCTAGCCAACAAAGAAGGACCTTCGAGTTTAGAGATAGCTGGAATGAATCGAGCTATATGTGGAAAACAAAAGGAGTCCACAGAATACCTCGTACTCGAATCGAAAGCTCAAGGGGATTTCTGTCAGATTTTCCAGGAGGTACTACAGACGGAAGGAACTTAAGAATGGTTCACGTGGAACAAGCACGAGGTGGTTCCACAAAATGATCGAAAGTTGGAGACTGCATTTACCGAGATGGAATTACAGCAAGTGCAGACACCAGCGACCGGAAATGCTGTTGTCCAAGCTTTTATAAACTCATCTTTGGAGTCGCAACCAATCTCCTAGCACATGCGGCTTCCCTGGTGAAGACAGGCTGCATGGCACGAGCGTTACTTAATTTTGAGTTGACGTTTCCCCCAGGAAACCGGAACGCAACACTCTTACGGCTAGGAAGATGGTATCCCAGGATACCCCGTCAAAAATCGGAGCTGGCCTTTAAACAGTATCCTATGAATTATGGATCCAGCCCATCTGGATTGGAGACTTTCGTGGATTTGATGTTGTGAGGCGGAAATGACACCATTCGAAGTATTTGTTCCATGTTACAGAGGCATATGCTTGTCATAAGCATGGATGACAAGCAAATTTAGTGGCGATTCATTACGAACAAACATCACGTATTCTCCAGAGGAAGAAACTTCTCACGTGGGGGGATTTCCGCTTAGCATGAACGCGTGTGTGGAGAGATTCATAAATATATAGAAGGAAGCAGATTAAATGTAGGCGAAACTACTATTAGTACTGTATTGCGAGAAGGCTCGTGACCACAAACAAAAACAGAGGGATTGGAAATGCGAGTCATGGAGATATCGATATGGAGCAACATGAGGTAACCATGAATCGAGACAATGCGGAACAGACGACCGGGGAAATAGGGCAGATCATCTGTATCAATCAGGATGCAAGCGTCACGTGTCACCAGGGTCATACCTCCGGTCGACAAATGGTAACATCAAATCGTACGGTTTTAACAGTTACGGTATTTCTAGCGCGACATATACAGGGGATACGGCAGAAAAAACAATGACATTCTGCATTTTCTGATGAACAAATTGACAACTATGTCATCAAATATTCAGGAAATATTCATTTCTACGGACTGGGTACGTCAGCGGCCAGCGACGGCGGATTTACAAAACATCTCGGGCGCACAGACGCAGCTCGAATGCAATGGATTAAGGCTTGCAGTATATAACCACAACTTGAATGGAAGGCTGTAGCCCAAATTGAGAGTGATGGTGGAACAGAAGAGCGGGATGAATGTGACATGGTTCCGGACAAGAAACAACGCGTAGCACACACTGGGGATGGAGCTCCACAACCCGACGTAGCAGATTCAAACAATGTTAGACATCTAACTGAAAACGAATTAAGGCGACGGGCCAAATTTTTTATGAGGAGATTGATGGAGACTTGACCGGAGATAACGTGAAACGAGAATTGTTTGATGAATTTGAGGATGCTGCCGGTGAGAAAAATCTAATTGGTGTGACAGACAAGGATTGGAGATTAGTGTGGAATGGAATGGCAGACGTATGGAGAAGTGCAGTCGGTACAAAATTCCCAACGACCTACGCCGCGGAAAAGGTGTGAATTAGGGCAGCAAAGGCTGATGCGGCAGTCATACGATACTTGCTTTATTGTTTCAATAATCCCGACTTCATCCTCAACCGACTAGGTTCTGACACACTTGACATTCTGGCAGGCGATTGGAAGAGGACCTGTTTGGAGAAGATCATACAAATGGGAAAGACACACGCAATCGGAGACCTACAACCAAACATTTTTGAGAAATGGGAGAAAAGAGTTCACTCCCTACCAGCCGAACCACAGAGTAAGTAGCTCACAAGAGTGGTTACAGCTAAAAAAGTGGCTTACGGAGACAATACCTTTGTGAGTTTGGGGGCCCCACAATTCAGCAAGTGCAAAGCCACTATCTTATGTCTGCATATATTTTTGGGCCCAAAATAGCAGCAGTTCATGGAGAGGACCACACCAAGGAGGGTCCCATTGAAGTTTTATTGGACCGTTACATCCGAGCATCTTTAAAATTCAGAGATACAAGAATCTGGTAGTCAAACGGATGAAAAATGACGAGGATATGCTTTCTATTGGATTACTTTAATAAGGCGGTAACCAGTCAGGAAGAATTAAAAACCATGGATGTAGATGGCGGGTGAATATTGGAGGAAACGCACCTTTATTACTAAGGGCAGCCACAAGTCGCTGGATACACAAATTTCGCGCATGCAAGACACCATGGATCCATATACGAGGCAGCACCTGGTGCAGCTTTGGACCCAACAAATCAGGTATACGTCGGGCATGTGGATCAGGCCTCTTGATGGAATTTCAACACTTAGAACGTAAAATCTACGAGCATTCAAAAGGTCACAACGACTCAAATGGCTACAAAGGCGGAGACAGACAGACCAGATCAATGTGATGGGAAACCTACTTTAAGAAAAGCATCTAACCTCCACGGCAGAAGCCGAGGAGATAACGCTACAGTGGGAAAGAATGTGGGGATATTTTGGACAGGACCACAGAATGACATACTGGGGACTCTCGGATGATAATACCGGGGGAGTTGGAGTGTTAATATTCCCACATGTTCTATCCCAAGTGGAGATCATCAGACAGAACTCCAGGACGAAAAGGCATATGGAGATGGCAGTAAGGGGCTGGACGATACTAAATATATACGCGTCATCTTCAGATACGGGATGCAGAGAACGGTTCTTCGCCACACTCAAGCTCCAGTACGATTCAATCCAGACACGGATGGTATTTTGCGGCGACTTTAATTGCTTAGAAATGCCAATGCTGTACCGTCTAGGTAGGGATCGGGATACGACAACAGAGAGCACTGCATTGTCTTTGCTTATTTCGGGGTAGAATTTGGTTGATGCACGACTGGCTTCTGCAACAGTGAATGAAGGCACGCCACAAGTCATGGCAAATTTCTTTACATTTTGGCGAGGGACATACGCGAGTCGCATAGATCGTTTTTATGTCTCGGAACGTGGGTGCACGAGGTGCCCACCGCCAGTGAGCTCAGATCATGAACAAGTTACGATGTCTCTACGTGATCCGGCAGACAGGACGGCGATCACTAGAGGGCACCAAATCATTTACCCTATTCAATGCAGGAATAAGTAAAAACGATTGAAGGAGATACAGACCTTAAGAAAGCAAACATGACCAGTCACAGTTTGGGTTGGGATAAATTGATAAAACACTGGACGGAGGTAATTGAACAGGTGACACAAAAAGATGCCAAACGACGAAGAAGGAAAGTAAGGGCGTTACGAATGACTTTGTTTGGAATTTGTGAATTCAGGACTGAAATTCTCCAAGACGTGGAGCACGAAATTCATAGACAAAATATGTTTCGCAAGGGGGGGCAGTAATGAGGTTCCCGGAGGATATCCGATGTCTCTTTCAGCGGACGGCGATATGGGAGCGTAATCAGACTGTATCATCGATTACCATGTCGAATGTGGTGAACCCATGTGATGATTGGACAATTGCAGATAAATTCGCAGTGACTTAGAGGGACCTCTTAGGACGCTCCCATCAAGAAAGTCTCCTCAACACGCTGGACGAGGATCTCGATAAGTTTGTAACAATACCCCCCCCCTCAAAAGTAAGGCCACAGCGCATTGGAATTCCGCTTGCCCTGGCCATACACAGTAGTAACGCATTTGACGGAATTTCCTTGGAAAGTAATGGAACTCACAGAACGCACCGATTTTCATCATTTGTAGATGATTCGACGGTCTTCATGGCAAAGGCGAATGCAGTACCCCACATCCTGCGGGTGGTAACTTCATTTGGACGGCTCCGGGCTTAAAGTTCAACCCTCCAAATGTAAATTTATTTGTTTAAACACAGCGGTACGAATACCGGTAGGGTATGGGATACCAGTTCTTTCTGAGGGAGAAACAGTTAGGTATCTTGGTTATCACATTGGATCACCCAGCTAGCAGACGTGAACTGGGAGATAAGAATACGATCAATCCACGGATACTGACAGCCACATCTTGTGGGATATCAGTGCAGGAGCGGGTGCAGGTGTATAACACGGTGGTGGTACCAGCGATGTTATTTACAGTGAAGTTTTACCGGTCAAGCCCCTTAATCACGGGAAAGCTAGTACGAATACAAAAGAGATTGTTTGGAAGTTTTTCACGGCTGGGGACAACACCAGAGACACAATTTCGCATATGCTTATCTACTTGCCAACTCATGTTGGGGGATTGGGCCTAATCTCTATACCTGCAGCCATGCCGTGGCTGTAAAGGAAGCGATCCAATAGTTGATAGAGCCTCCGGGCATATACACCATGGCGTGGCGTATATACAATCCTGGAATCTTGTCACAAGAAAGAGACGGATTTCTCTCGCCTAGACTGCAGATGAGGAGAAAACGGGTTATAAGTGTGGAAGGGCAACAACTGCAAACACGAAGGAGAATCCAAGCACGACTAGGGCCGAACTCAGCTATACGACATATACTACATACGTAAGCCACTGATCACATTTCTGTATGTGTGGCAGCAGCATTACAGGCGGAACGGGAGCCTGGTCAAGGATGCAAGGGTCATGAATCCATGCAGGTCATGATCCACATAGACAACTACCCAAACCCGGTTATATGCCGCAACAGATCAAGGCATTTTGGGGTCGATTCCAATGGGCGAGCAACTATAGATCCGTACTATACTATTCGAGGTTCGACACAGTGTATAATACAGATTCTGGGTGGTCTCTAGGACCGATCTTGCACGAGAAATCACTGCGTTTGTGACGCCCTTCGGGTTGTTCGAGTGGAACCGGATGCCGTTCGGCCTAAAGAATGCTCCGCAGATTTACCAGCGGCTAAAAGATAACGCGTTGTATGGACATTTCAAGATCAAGGCGGACCAAGATCCTGCTCTGGTCGGTGATGTGTTCGCCGAAGGTGACCCGGACCCCGACCCAAAACCTTCGTTTTTGAGGCGGCGATCCTACACTGATGACATTCTCGTGACGACTACTACTTGAGATTTACTATGTGAAAAAGTGGAAAAAGTTAATGATTACGTGTGAAAAGCGGAATCTTTTGATTAGTGTGGTGAAGAGTTTCTGGGGAAAAACTAAGGTGAATTATTTGGGTCACCAGGTTTCGATTGCCGGATTGGAAGCTAATCCGAAGGATTTGGAGTCTTTGAGTAATCTGCCTTTCCCGCGGTCATTGAAGGCCATGCAATCCTTTTTGGGCAGTTTGATATATTACAGTCGGTTTATGGAGGATTTCGTGGTCTATGCTGCTGTTTTGTATGATGTACGGGAGGTGGATTACCACAAGCTGAATTAATACAAAATAACCGTAAAAGTCGGGTTAAGTGGGACACACGGATCAAATGGGACACGATAATCTGTATTGTTGACATTCCAGTTTCACATCAAAGGAAAGCTATGCTTATAACAATTGATAGGACGGAGGTCATGATTATCACACAACCCCAGTAAAATACCAAAAACATAAATATTCTTACTTGATCCGACTTTAACGGTAATACATCGGCCATCGTTCAGTTGTGGTAAAAATTGTGAGTTAAAATAAGTTATCAGTACTAATCATTGCTTTATATTTTGCGTCTCTTATTAATAATATTTTATGTTGTTTGAATGAAGTGATTGGTTCTTCCTAAGTAGAATGTAAGTGTTGTTAGTGAGTGATATTAAACATTACGTGTTTATCATATCATCTTACCGCTTGTAGTACTTAGGCTCAATAATCTTTAAAAATCTATTTCTACGCTAGTTTAGGGTGTTATAGGGCTGTAGAATGGGTTGATGCTTCAATCCTTACAATCGATTCCTGTCTATCTAGCACGAAAAGAAAAAAAATATACGTTAATACGTATACAATACAATGTATTTAATGCTATATAACACGTCTGTATAATAGAGTATATTATACAGACGTTTGATACATACGGATCTATACGAGCAACCCATGGTTTCTAGAAGCGCCGAAGAGGATGTTACTAGAAAGGAAATACGAGCGCATTCCAGTGCAGGAGATCCATCTTTTTTAAATTAGACGGGCACAACGTAATATGTTTCAGTGGCGAGGGGGCTATGTGGGACCTGGTGGTCATACGAGAGCCAAGTTGATTAGATGGGTCGTGCCAGTGATCCTTTGTTCTCCACGTGTTGAAATAGGTGAGGTGATATGAAGAGAAACGGAGTTAAAACTCTTACATATACCAAAAGCCCCGAAATTGATTCAATGGTGGCGAGTGGGTCACCGACGGATAGACGGACTCGACGAAACAGGTACGGTAATGTATAAAATGTATCAATCTCAAGATGGATTACACTGGCAGGATCTTGGACACAGCGAAGACGAAAACTGTGAGCTAGAACCTGAACCAGCAACGGCGAATCAAAGATTATTTTTTAAGCGGACCCTACCATACACGGACATCCATGGTGTGGTAAAGCGATCTGAAAAATGTTAAGAAAGAGATGGACCACACATGGCCGTTGATTGGTGACGATGGAACACCCATCAAGATGAGACAGTTGATGGGTGGGACAGGCTGATCGCGCTTACGACGAAAAGGTAGTGGTCAACGGGTGTTCGTGATATGGAGGGATAAGCCAAGTACCGTTACAACGCCCGGTCCCAGATACTAATGGAACGGCGAAGATCACGATCGCGATTGGGATAACGTTTATTAAGTGGAGTTCACGTGGATGTATGACATCGGCAGAGATAAGTTAAGATACCGCGGCAATGGTGATCGCGTTCGGGATAACGTGTATTAAGTGGAGTTCACGTTGATGTATGACGAGATCGGCAGAGACAAGTTAAGATACCGCAGCAATGGTGACGTGACACATCAGAGACAGCTGTCGGGCCGAACTATGAACAGTGCAGATGTTGAAGTTGGTTATGATACGAAGTTCTGGCCCGATCGGCCAAGCCAACTGATTCTACCCCAAAATACGAAGATCAGATATGGAATGGAATGGGGCATGTGGAATGGCAAGTCGTGCGAGTAATGTCAAGTCAAGGCAAGTGATGATGGCCGATGGATCTGTCCAGGGATGATGTGAGAAGGCCCGATCAGGCCCGATCGGCTGAAATAGGTGCGATCTGGTTACCCCGACAGCAGTACTCCCTGTTCTGGGGTATGTTCGCCCGTTTCCTCTTCCCCGCTTACCTGCCTGCTATTGGATGATATTCCATCGGGACTAACGATATGCTGCTGCTCATCATTGTTTTGGCCACAATGTGCCTTACTTTCTGTCGGGGTTATCCCCTTCCTCCGTTAGCTGTAACACTTAGGTAATGTTGGAACTTGGCTGAGAATCCGGGATTATCTCACCAATCCCGTACTTCCTTTCCGCACCTCCTGTTGCTTAACTTGCCCACCAGAATTACCCAAAGGCGGAGGCTTCTCTGGAGGCAACCCCCTTCATGGGCCCTTCATCCGATCGATCGTTCGCTCTTTTAACTTGCTTTCACCCCTTTTATGTCCAGTGATGAGTTGCTAAGGAGCAGGCAAACCGGAGCAGGCGTACATAGACGGGATTGTACAACGTGATTTTGGATTCATGTGACACACACTACAGTATGGGGAAGTCTACACCTTTTCTCGGGCAAAACTAGACCTTCTTGGCAGCAACCCAGGATTATGGGATTTATGATTGAACACGTCACATTATACTTTAGAATCCAACCAACTTGGTTGGCCCCGGGATCGAGCCCGAGACCTCCCGGTCCCGAAGTGAGCAGTGTACCACTCTACCACGGTCGGATCTATTAAGGGATTTATGCGCAAACAAAACAGGATTTTCTCGCTAGCAAAATAGGATTAAATTCGTACTTATTAAAAATAAGCAAATCCAACACTGCATAGGACTGAGCAGAAAGATAGCCGAAGCACACGCCAGCGGAGCGCCAGCGCGTGCAGTTGTTATATGTGCAGCTGGCAAAATAATTCATATGCGTGCATTCATCCTTTTTACTGTAATTATTTTTTATACATGTATCTTTCCTGGTCGGTCCGGTGAAGTGGGCAGGATTGTTTTGGTGGATTTATTGTGCGTTTCAAAATGAATTGCGAGCATAATTCTGTCAGCAAATCATTGTTCGGTTTATCACAAAATTCGAATTTTACCTCAATTAAGCGTTGGTAAAATTAGCATATGGCAGCTCTAACTCCACAGCTAAATCCGTCGCTGGTAGTCGCGTCTAAATTCGCAAAATTCGCTTCTCTACCCCGACGACTCAGCGATTAGGCAAGGGCTGTGGTTGACGTTGACAAACGTGTAAGTTTTGAGTTTGAATTTCAAAAGAAAACTTTTCCATTCTGTGCAGATATCACGTACAGCCAACGGATTCGAAGACGAAAACGATAAAGGAAACAAGAGGTAAATGCAATGTAAAGCAACACCGATATGTTTTTAGTCTGGCTTGTATTGCTGTACTGCACCATAAACTGCCGGAATAAAATTTTATTGCGATCGCCAGACGAGATCATGTCCCATATTGTAAATCTTTTGCTCTGGAGAGTCCGTCGGGTCTAAATGAAGCATCTTCTTATCTTCGCTCGTCACGTCGTTATTCCTGTTGAAATTGGTTGCATGAAGATGTAAGTGGTTGTGAACCACTATACTGAATTTAAAGTATACAAGACTGACGAAGAGCATAGTCACATGAAAATAAGGTTAAGTCTACTTAGTGTAGATTTTTAACTTTTACATAAATAAATCACTTTTTACTTTTAACTAAACCTAAGACGCCTTTACGTGACCTCTTCTGCGGGCCCGAGTGTTTGTTTCGGCTCTTTATTGACGTTACGCATACTGGAAGTCAGAACAAGGCAACTGTGATACTATAATTGTTTCCTGTTACATTACTTTTCTCTCGTTTGGATAAAGTGGTGCTTTTGCTTTGACTACCTCACGTACCTTTGTGGAGTTCTCGTTCACTGGCCGGTTCGCTTGCTTTACGTGGTGCTGTGGAGTAACGCTATTTCAGTAGGTTCACTTTCGATAGGTTATGAGCCCAAGTTCAAAGGGCAGCTTAAGTTCGATTTCTTCACTGTTTTAAGTTAAGAAAGTTGTGAATTGTGAAAGTCCCCTTACGCAGAGGGTAATTGTGCTGGTTGATTCGTGGAATTCTCACGCTGTGAAAAATCGAATCGCGGTTGTACTATACCGCAAGAATGTCCGAAGACAAGGACGAAAAGATGGCTGCGGCCATGGCAAATATGATGGAATTCATGCAGAAGTTCGACAAGCGTCTCGAGAAAATGGAGAACGCTCAAGCGAACGATTTGGGTCAGTCACGGTCCTCAAATGGTTTCGGGGATAGCCTGCGTAACCATGGACCGTTTGGCGGAAGAATGACCCTGGACGAGCTAAACAAGGCTGATGGTATAGGCCAAGGCGTGCCAGGGGTTTTTGAAACAAAACAAGAAGGCGCAAACGTGCATCCGGGGACACCAGGGGTGACACCCGCTGGAAATGCGAACGTTGGAAACATAGGGTATGGTGTGAAGCTTGCGAAGCTCACCATACAGAACTTTGATGGTACGGAGACGTACAAAGGACTAGGAGCAGGTTTCAAGCAGTGGGCTTACCTGTTCCTAGAGGCATTGGAAGTAGCCCAACTCACGTCTGGTTTTCAATGGAACGAAAGACTGAAGGTGAATAAATTGGGTGAACATCTGGAAGGCATGGCACTACGTTACTTTCAATCAAACATTGGTGTATGGTGGGGTATGACGCCAACTCTCTACGCCGTGCTGGAACAGATGAACAGTGCGTTCAAGGTAAATCTGTCGCACCATCAAGCATCGGCAATGTTCGCGGCCGAAAAGGATCCTCGCCGATCCTGGACTGAACACCTATTATATTTGGTGGCATTGGCGAGAGAGAGTGAGCTCTCTGACAAACTAATCGTGGAAAATGTGGTAAAGTATGCTGCACCACACATGAAGGTAGCCCTGATGGTTAGATACAACCCTCTCAGGCAGGATTACGTACAGCACGCCCAGGAGTTGGTGGCCTGGGCGCAGGAAATCGAGGATGACGAGAAAAGACCTCGAAGGAGTGCAAGGTCGCTCGTGAATAATGTGGTTGAAGGCAAGAATGACAAGGTGTGTTTCGGGTGTGGAAATGAGGGGCATATTAAGAGATATTGCCCCCAACAACCTAGAGGAAAAAAACACAAGAAAACAAACAATCCAAGTCGAAAACCCAATGGGGAAAATGAGCGACGTTTCGTCCTTGCAACCACGGACGAGGAGAAAGGACACACGCAAGTAAGTGGCCTGGACAAGGATGACGTGTGGATCGTGGACAGTGGCGCCAGTCGGCATTTGGTAGGTGACCCAAGCCTACTGGAAGATGCGGTGGAATGTGGAAACCGCGAGAACCTTATTTTGCCGGACGGTGGAGTTTTGACGGTGGCTAAGGTGGGGAAGGTGACTCTCAGGAGCACCGAAGAGCCAGTCACGACTATTGTCCTTACGGAGGTGTACTACGCTCCCAAGCTTGCCAAGAACTTGATTTCGCTTGGGTGCCTTAAGAAAAAGGGGTGCATTTTCGAGGATAAAGATGGAAAAATGAAAGTCAAGATGAACAAACAGACCCTATTTTCTGTGGAATTATTTGGCTCGATCTTTATAGCTAAACTGATCTCGAATGGAGTAACAATGCAGTCGATGTTCACGGATATCGTGATGAATGTGATGAACGAGGAAGCGGGAAATGATGTACAGGAGGGATCCTTGCACCATTTCCATACGCGCCTCGGACATCTGGCTTACGACTCGGTCGAGAAACTGGCGAAGAAGCCAGAATCTGGAATTAAGATCACGAATTTCTCTCGCCCGAACTGCCTGACGTGCGCAGAAGGGAAGGGGACGCGCTCTAAGCAGCCCCAGAAGGACTCAGGTATGCATGCACCCATCGACAGAATTGGAGGGGTCATATGCAGTGATCTAAAGGGGCCCATCACGCCCCGTGATAGGCGTGGGAACCGTTTTCTCGTGGTGTTTGTTGACCATTTTTCGAGTTACGTGCGCGTTTTTGCAGCCCCAACAAAGGACAGGGCGGCGAAAATGTTTGAGCATTTCCTTGCCTGGTTCGAGAACGAATTCAACTGTCGAATTCACGTGCTGAGGACCGATGGAGGCGGGGAGTACAAGAATGTTGAATTGTTTTGTAAAAAAACTGGAGTACGGCGCCAAGTGACCGAATCGGGTACCCCCGCCTCCAACGGGAAAGCAGAGAGAATGAACCGAACCATATTCAATATGGTTCGGTGCATGATATTCGGTTCAGGAGTCCCATTGACGTATTGGTCGGAGGCGGCTGAGTATGCCACGTATATACTCAACCGCAGCCCGACCAGGTCTAACCCGGGAAGAGCGCCTCCGATAGAGGTATTGACCAAGAAACCGGTGAATATTGGAGACATAGTTACGTTTGGGTCCCCATGTATGGTTTGGAGGGACCCACGTAAGAAATCTCTCGGAAAACGCGCTGAGAAAGCGTTGATCCTAGGAAAAAATGATCAGGTCAAAGGGTACAAAGTCCTGTTACTCAAAGACAGGGTGGTAACCACCACCAGGCATGTCAGTCACATCGAGACGATTGACGAACGCGCAAACAAGCTAATTTCAAGGGCGTTGACGGGTGACCAAGAAAACGAAGGAGGCCACGTCCAAGAGCGTGAGCGGGAACAAGAAAACGAAGGAAGCGAGGAAGAAGTTCCTAACCGAAGCGATACGGATGAAAAGACGAGTGGAGGACAAGAAAATGTGCGTAAGTCCTTCCGGAAAACGAAGAAAACCGAAAAGGCAGCGGCTTTGGAAGAACTGCGGACGAAAAAAACGCAAAAATCCAAGGTGAAAAAGCCGCAGGCCCCGCCAGAAGCGAGCGAAAGCCATGACCGGGGGTCGAAGGAGGCAGTGAATGCTTTGACGGAGCCAAGTGAAGAAATTATGTACGCGCTCGCAGTGATGGGTCCGGGCAGTGACAAGGCCAGCAAAATGGCTGCAATCCCGGACCCGAAAAGTTATAATGAAGCGCACAAGAGTACCCAAGCGGGAAAGTGGACGCTGGCGGAGCAGGCGGAAATACGAGCTCTGGAGGAGTTAAAAACTTGGAGGTTGATGAGGAAAGTGGAAGGGAAGAAGCCCCTCCCAACAAAGTGGGTCTACAAGACCAAATTACGCGCAGACGGAACGGTGGAACGTTATAAGGCCCGCCTTGTTGTGCGAGGTGACCGACAAATTTTCGGCGAGGATTATTTTTTCACGTTTTCGACTGTCATGGAGCTTAATAATGTGAAAATTATTTTGATCATGTCACTGGTGTGGAAGGTCCCCGCCAGACACGGGGATGTGCCCAGTGCATACCCTAAGGCGGGAACCGAAGAAGAGTGTGAAATCCACCTACAGATACCCCAAGGGATGGTAATCTCGAACGAGGTATTAAGAAAGTTCGACGCAAACAGCACGCGTGATCTAGTGTTGAAGTTGGAAAGAAACCTTTATGGGTTAAAACAAGCGGGGCGTTTGTGGTATGAACACTTGCGAAAAACTATGGTGGAATTGGAATTCCGACAATGTTTGACGGATACGTGTGTGTTCGTGCGTGCGAATGGAGATGGAATTACGCTTGTGGGTGTTTACGTGGACGACTTGTTAGTTACGGCAACCTGTGAGAAATTGGTTGAAGATTTTTTTCGTGAAATGCAGGTCCTCGAGTTGAAGGATCTTGGTACCGTGGAAAAATTTCTTGGAATGAGAATTGAAGGAGACACTGGATGTGGTTACCGGATTGACCAGGAGTTAACGATCGAGGAGATGTTGGAGAAGCACGGGTTAAAAAATTCAAACCCTGTGCGCACACCCATAACCGGCACGGATGTGGACGAAAACCTGAATGAATTGCTTCCTGAAAGAACTGGTGGAAACAGCCCAAGTGTAAAAAATTTTCAGTCATTGGTGGGAAGTTTACTATGGATATCTCGTTGCACGCGACCAGATATATCATTCGCGGTTCATCGTGCCACACGCCGTACCCATGCGCCAACACTTTATGATTATAACGTGGCGAAACGGGTGGCACGATATTTACATGGTACAAAGGGATTGAAATTGAAATTGGCGCATGATGATTGTGGGAGTGTACCACTGCGAATTGTGGGGTACAGTGACGCAGATTTCGCGGCGGACAAAGACGATCGAAAGAGCGTCAGTGCAAGTGTTACGTTTGTGAATGGAATCATTGCGGGGTGGACGTGTAAGAAACAAGGGACGGTGGCACTTTCGACCGCCGAAGCCGAATTTGTGGCGGCAGCGATGTCTGGAAAAGAGGTGCTAGGTGTCCGAGAATTGTTTGAAGAAATTGGGATGCAGGCGAAGACGCCGATAGTGCTCAACGATTTGATAACCAGGCGGCGATCAAGCAGTGGGAGGCGAAGCAGCGCCGCAGCACCAAAGCATTGTGGATGTAAGTTGAAGTTTCTTAAGAATTTGTGAAGAAAGAAGTGTGGCACCCGGAACATGTTTGGGAACGAAGGGCATGATAAGCCGGAACTTTCCCGAAAAAGTTGGATGCACCACGTTATGGATGACTTGCGCAAGCAAATTGGTCTGGAAT
>MIQA02000236.1:0-74695 GCA_001887855.2 Sclerospora graminicola | reverse complement strand
TTATTTAATTAATTAAATAGTCTCTCTTAAATATATATATATATATATATTAAAATATATACTTGTGTACAAGAAG
The DNA here is from genome assembly GCA_001887855.2 of Sclerospora graminicola. Lineage (NCBI taxonomy): Eukaryota > Oomycota > Peronosporomycetes > Peronosporales > Peronosporaceae > Sclerospora > Sclerospora graminicola. The sequence goes on along the minus strand of MIQA02000236.1, from coordinate 74,619 downwards.
GTAAGTTTAAGGGTGCATATATTATGAGTGGTTTAGAGTTAATAACTATAATTAAATCTAAACTAATCGTACAAACATGTAGTATAAAGCTGGTCTGAATGATATCTTTATCATTAGATTACTTGTTAGATTCGATAATTGTATCCGAATCTGTTCTCAAGGTGGATTATAACAACTTATAATCCAATATTCGCATTTCAGACATTAAGTCTGAAATTGAACTGTGATATTTCAACTTAAATATCACTTATGTAATGGCACCCCATTACATCACCCCCCACTCAAGGTGGTTGGCCTATAATATAACGTAATATTGGCCAATCGAATGGTGGCGCTTGTTGGTCATAACGATATTCTGTTATAACCCATTAACGACCATAAGAACTAATGGTCGGGAAACGCGGCGGCGCTCTTAAGGGCGCTACCGATACTGCTAACGCATCTTCCAGCTCTGCATCACGTGCAGAGGTGCCAACATCGCATGCCGACGCTACTAATGTAGCGTCGAAGAGTAAGCCGAGAGACCCATTGTCTCTCGTAGTAGACGCTGCAGAAGCAGTGTCTAAAAGAGGGCAAGAAGATATCGCTAATGCAACATCTTTCGCACTTTCACATGCCGCAGGGCGGGTGGCTGAGAAGCCCAATTCTGTCTTCAGAGTCATCTGACTCCAAAGGAGAGAACGAAGACGTCACCGTCCGCGGCAATGAATCTAGCGAGCGTAAGGCCGCTATAATTGCTTCGCCGTTAAGTGATGGCGAAGTGGATTCTGACGCTGTCGATAATGACAGCGACAATTCCATCATACGGTGGCATGAGGAGCGGAGAGCTCCTCCTGCTCCTCGTCACTCGCCTGGTCGTGACGACGACGACTTTGAGATGGCAGGTGGTGCTCCACCTGCCAAGAAGCAACGCGCAGAAGCGGCTTACGCTGCTTCTGATTCACCATGTCGTACGGAACCTCATGTTCCGTACAAAGTGGGGTTTTGGACCCCAGCATGGACGCTTGTGCCCGAAAGTGGTGGGCACACCAAGCGCGATTGTCAATACCCGTTGTTTGACATCAACGCGCTTGATGATTGCGAAGACCTTCGCAATCATAACTTTGATCAAAGTACCGACAATTGACGTCGGTACTTTATCGACCTTTTCTATCAGGCTCGTTATTACGAACCGGAAAGGGTCGCGCAAGAACAGGGACGATAAAGACGCCCTGACGCAAAGTTGGAATGCCTTTGTTGAGAACTACAACAAAGGTCCCGACGATTACGTGAACAAAGTTCACGTAAACCGCGAGCGCTTCTTAAAGCACTCACGCTCAGGAAAAATGGAGTTTATCCATTTTACCTGCATCAAAGAAGGAATTTCTTGCGGAGTTCCTTCTCACTTAGCTTGCCCTTGTTGTCCCAAGGGAGCTCCTCGTCTTACCGAAAAGGAGCTACGAGGGTACCGAGGTTACTCGGTACCCGCTAGTGTTAAGGGCCTAATTGATGCCCTTAATGTATCAGCACCTAGTGCTGATACTTTGCAACCATCAACACCTAGTGTTGATGCTTCTTACGAGTTTGAGGAGAAGTATCCTTCTCAAACTCCTGCAGGAGGTCAGGGGCATCCGCCCTTAGCACCTCAATCGGTTCCCAAGAGTCAAACTCTTGGGAATACCCCAACCAGCGTACCAAGTACTCGGTACGCTGCCCCTTCTTATAGGGAACCGAGCGCTTCGCTATCAAGCGCTCGAGAATATAGCGCTTATTCCCCTGATTATCAATCAGGGGTGGCGGGGGTTGGAAATTCCCTCGGCGTTGTTGTTGCGGAGCATGGTTCGCAGCTCCGCAAGCTCGAGAGGCATTGCAACGGGCTGAGCGCCGATATGGCGCACTCGATGAGGACGTATCGTTCTCATCGCGATGAGATTTGCGACATATTGAGCGCTCATCTCGCCCTGCAGCAGAAGAATGATCTTCTGCTGGTCGAGATCGATCGACTAAAGTCGGAGATGGAAACTCTCCGGACTTCTCACAATCGGTTGGAGACCGATTACAAGTCTCTCTTGGGAGACTTGAAGAAGCACGGCATTCGCCGTGGGGATGCGTCTCGTCCGAAGACGTAGACGATTGATACGGCTTGAGCCTCCCAACGTAAAACGTTGGGTGAAGGCGCATGGCCGCGGGAATGTCTAGTGTATAGGCATTCCCCTTTACGCTTTGGACCTTGAAAGGTCCAATGAACTTAGGGAGCAACTTCCGTGTAGGGAAGTTGCGAATTGCATGTGTAGACAAATTAGTAGTTGATATCAATACTAATTCACCTTTTTGAAAGGAATTTGTGTTTTTCCTTCCACTTCTGTCTGCATTCTGCTTCTGCTTATCAAAAGCAGAAGCAAGTGCATCTTTCACATAGCGTATTACAGCTTGGCGCTGTAATACGAATTCATCTACTGCTTTATTAGCAGTAGATGGGCTGTTTTCATTGTCTGCAGCCATCGCTGCAGACACATATTCTGCGTAAGCAGCTTCAGTATCTGAAGCTGCTTGAGTTTCTACTGTGTTAACAGTAGAAGACTCGTCAGTCTCTTCGCAAGTGGCGACTGCAACTTGCGCATCGACTCGCTCAAAATTTGAGCGGGTCCCTCCCCCACTTAGATTTGGCGTACCGCCAAGTAAAGCTGGGGTTCGTGGATGCCTTAAGGCATTCACGTAGAACGGTGTATGCTTTGTAGAAGCATGCACCGAGTTGTTAATTGCAAACTCGGTGAGTGGCAAATAGTCACTCCACTGCTCGAAGGCATGCGCGTATGAACGCAGCATATCTCCGAGAACGCGGTTAACGCGTTCAGTTTGCCCATCCGTTTCCGGATGGTCCGCAGTTCACATTTTCAACTGCGCGCCCGACAAGGAGAACGTTTCTTGCCAGAAACGTCCTGTAAATCTCGGATCTCGATCGGAGACAATGTTTTCCGGCATTCCGTGTAAACGGAATACCGTGTAAACGAATATCCGCGCTGTTTGCGCGGCGGTGACATTTGCTGACACTGCAACAAGATGAACCATCTTGCTGAAGCGGTCCACAAAGACCACAATTCCTGTCTTCCGACTGTGATCAGCCGGAAGACCAAAGATGAAGTCCATGGAAATGAACTTCCAACACTCTGTCAGAACCGGTAGGGATTGGAGGGGATCCTGCGTAGAGTGCGCAGGCTTGACGCGCTGGCATATTTCGCAAGCGCGTACATACTTGCGTACCCATTTATACTGGTTATGCCAGTAGAAATCGTGTGCGGGAGAAGCATACGTCTTCTCTCGACCTTGGTGCCCCGAAATCAGTGCATCATGGTACTTAAACAATATTTGATGTTTGAGATCATCGTCGTTTGGAACGACGATGCGACTTACATCATCCTGGTCTGTGCTATAAAGCAACAGACCATTGTGCAATCGATAACGATGCACGCAAGCGCGAAGGAACTCTGGAAGTTCCTCGCGCTTCCGATCAGATTGATTACTTAAGTAATCAATCAGCAGACGAGTTTCCTCCTCTGTTTTGTACGCTTGTCGTACCTGTCGTACGACTGACGACGACAGAGCAGTGCAACGTACTGCGTTTGCACTGATTACCTCCGTTACAGACGGTTTCGTCTCGTAACCGGGGCGTCGTGATAGCGCATCCGCTATCACGTTCAACTTTCCCGGTTTATACTCTCAGAGCGAGTGGAAAAAAGAAGTCATAAAGCGGTTAGGTATTACAGCAGAAGCAGCCGAAAAAATGGTGAAAACAGGTGATCCAAAAAAAGTCTTTTTTCACACCAAAAAAGTCTTTTTTTCACACCAAACCTATACTCGGTAAAGAATGACAGCCAACGTGCCATGCTTTGGGATATATCTGGTGAATTCACGGCCGTGCGTAGCGACGCATGGTCCGTGTAACCACAAACGGTATATCTCCTAAGAGATAGATTCCAAACTTTGCCAGTGCATACTTCATGGCAAGGGGTTCCTTGTCATGCACTGGATACCAGGGCTCGGCTGGGCGCAACTGGCGGGATTGGTAAAATATGACGCGATCACGATGATCGCGATCGCGCTGCATCAAGGCACAGCCGATTGCGAAATCGCTCGCGTTGCAAACGACTTGAAACGGTCGCTCGTTATTGGCTATAGCCAAGACGAGCGCTTCAGTCAAGCTACGCTTGACTGCATCAAATGCATCTTGGCACTGGGTATACCAGTGCCATTTGACGTCTTTGTTATATAATTGAGAAAGAGGGCCAGCATAATTGCACGAGTATGTGCAAGTATGTCGCCACCCAAGTAACTTTCGAAGTTCTTTGACATTGTTTGGCGTAGGCCATTCAACAATCACACTGATCTTCTCTGGATCAGGGCGCACCTCGTTCTTGCCCACAAAGCAGCCAAGAACGGGTATTTCAGGTGCACCAAAGGTGCACTTCTTTAGATTTGTATAGCGCTTTTGCTTACGCATAAGCTCTAACACCTGACGTAGATGTTCTTTATGAACATCTACATCTGTTTTACCGTGTTCAGCCTTGCCATGAATGAATACGTCGTCACAATAGCTCGGTGCGAATTCTCGCACCGGGCGCAATAAATGCGTGACGCATCTATTGAATATGGCAGGGGCAATTTCGAATCCCCTGTGGCATCACAAGCCACTCTCAATGCATACCGCTTGGAGTGCTTACTGCCGTGAGTGAGATATCCTTCTCACGCATAAGGATTTGGTAGATCAAACCCCCTAAATTGAGAGCACTGAAAACGGTGCTCATGCCATCAATGATGACATCTTTCCGCGGTATCGGTGTCTGCGCCGGCACCGTGGCTGCGCTCTGCTTATTAAAAGCATAAACGATTATCCACCCACCAGTGGATTTCTTAACGCAAAAGGTGGGACTAGAGTGCGGTGAGGTAGACTCGATCAGATGTCCTGCCTTACGACGAGTTTCGAAGAACTCGTAAATCGCTTTGACTGGTCACGCGGCAATGGTGACACAGTACTTCATGCCAGGCACGAGTTCAATTTCGTGCTTATTTCCCTTATCTTTAGGGAGATCGCAAGGTACTTCTTCTGGGAATACGTCAGCGTATTCCCAAAGTACCTGGTAGTATGGGGAAGTCGTTTTAAGCGACTCCCATTTCCGCGCTTAAAAGCGCGGAACTTTGATTTGTTTATTGGGAACGGTCTCGTTCCCAATGTCTTTTGCCTGCAATGTGGATATTCGTGAACGAATATCCACAGCATCGTCTGTTGCGACGATGACACAGATCTGATCGATCTGATCATCGCGCAAGTTCTTAACGAACTTCTTCCAGCTCAAGGCTGGAAGGGCCAATACCTCCGAACTTATGTTCGGAGGGTTGTCGAGTGTTAGAGACTGGGTAGCAAATCCAGTCTCTGTCTGCGTCAAGACGTTTATCGTCTCGACGGACACAAACGCATGATCGGACGCACTCGTCTGATCTATTGCCTGTTCCGCAGCACGGTGATTGTTATCACTCGTGCGCAAGGCATCGTTACATGGTGACCACTGTCTTCTACCATGTTGTTCTCGCACTCAAAACTGCTTTCAGTCGTGGGTTCTTTATCTTCGACACGGAAGTTACTTACATCTGTGTCTGGATCATTGTTTTCACGGTGGGTAATTCCCCCGTGGGTAAATTCTCTTCAGCACGACCGTACCGGTCGTGGTAACTTCAACACGGGGATGTTTGTCGCCCGTGTTGCACACGCAACACCTTCTACGTTGCGTGTGTAAGTCCCTCCGGACTTTGATCAGCGGGTGTACCATCCGCTGATAGTGTCGGATCAGACCTGTGGTGCCATCGCTACCCACCAGACTATCTGACTCTGCGGTTGTATCATTAGATACAGCCGGATTACTCACAGGGTGATCAGATCGTGTGTGACCGCCGCAGTCGATCGATAGGTTAACCCAGTCGATCGTTGGTTGATGCTTGGACATCCAAGGGATGCCCAAGATGACATCGAGCTCGTCGTCTAGATCGAGGACGATGTATTCATCCTCAAGCGACAGTTCATCCAGATCGAAGCGTGTTTGAATTACACACTTTGGAATAGTCACGGTTGCACCTGTTGCTATCCGGACTGACAACATACGTCGTGGAGTATCAACCTCCACGAAATTCAACGATGTTAGACTCTCGGTCAAACGAAATTGTTTGACGCTCCTGTGTTAAACAGAGTTCCATGCGGCTTAACGTCCAGGGTGATGAGAGGTTTTCCTTCACCCTGCACGTGTTGACAGGACATAGTCCCGTCTTGGGCTATTATCCTTACATGCAGATATCGGCATGTGAGATAACCCGTCCAGTAGGGCGCCCCGCCCTTATTAGTTGTTGACATTTTTTGCATCAACAGAGGGTTTCCCCTGTTGATGTCGCCGACCAGCGGACTGTCCGGTCCGCTGACTGCGTGGCGCCGGCCGCGGCGTCATGCATTCATGGGCAAAATGGCCCATCTTCGCGCATCTATTGCAGAGAAAGAACTTCTTGTTTTTCGGTTGCCTCGGTGTCGAGGCAACTGCAACCGATAGGTCCATCAGTTCTGGACCTCCTCCGCCCGCGCGCTGGCGCGGGTATTGGTGTCGCCGGACGAAGTGTGAACTTCGTCTGTTCGAGAAATTATTATTAACATGCTGCACCGGCGGCATGTTAAAGTCGAAATGCTGTTAAGCCCTTCGACTGAGCCCAGCATGCGTTGACGCTGAACGCATGCTGAATTCCTCTCGGATGCTTTGATCTATAGCATCCCTCAGCGTCTTTGGTGGAATTCGAGAAAGACTCTTCTTGATGGAACCGTCGTTCAGTCCCTTCATGAATCCAGTGACCTGCATGGCAGGGGGCACCGGCTCGTATACAATATTTGACGACAAATATTGTATTTTCTGAGCGTAAGCTTGTAAACTAAGCTTGCCCTGCTTGAGTTCCATGATCTCTTCGCGGCAACTAAGCTCCATTTCTGGAGCTTCGAAGTTAAGCTTCAGCTCAGCTTTCAGATCCTTATATGTCAGGAACGCAGATCCATCAGTGGATCTACGGTTCATCGACCATGCCCTGGCGCGACCGCCTAGGCATGTGGTGGCGAAATACGCTTGTGAACGTGGGTCTACAATCTTTTGCGCAGAGATGGCATCTTCCACCTCTGCGAACCATCTACGAAGGGGTTCACCCCCTTTGCCAGTAAAGGGCGGGATCCGCGCCTTTACCACATCAACGCTCGCACGCGCTGTGGGCGTTGCAGGAGGCGACCGTAACATTGCGGAACGCACCTGAGGATCTATGTACATCCTCTTGAAACGGATAACCGTATCCAAGGCTTCCTCCGGGGTTTTACCTCGGAGGATGGAAATGGTTTCGGGCCCTACGGTCCGCATCATCTCCACAACGGTGTCCACAGTTATCTGTGACCATTTTCTTTCACCAAATCTGGCGCGAGCTGTCGGTCGGGCGGCTCTTAAACCTTCGTTTCGCTAGTTAACTAGCGGAACGCGTCAACAGTGGTCGTTCAGACGGACCCCTAAGTGCTACCAGGTGTAAAAGACTAGCTGTTACAGGCTTACACTGTAAAATTGCAGAGAGGAAGCGTGCAATTAGTTAAGACCAAATATAATTTGGTCCTCCTGAATTTATTTAAGACACACTTTAGATAGACTATTTAATTAATTAAATAGTCTCTCTTATATATATATACTTAAGGTCACGTGTCTACAAGAAGGTAAGTTTAAGAGTGAATATATTATGAGTGGTTTAGAGATAATAACTATAATTAAATATAAACTAATCATACAAACATGTATCATCAGTTCCAATAGTAGAACTGATGATGACCCAAGTTGATCTAATGATATCTTTATCATTAGATTACTTGTTAGATTCGATAATTGTATCAGAATCTGTTCTCAAGGTGGATTATTTCAACTTATAATCCAATACTCGCATTTCAGACATTAAGAGACTGAAATTTAACTGTGATATTTCAACCGAAATATCACTTATGTAATGACACCCCATTACGAAGGGCTATATGAATGCCCTTAATGAATTAACACCTACGAGTTACGAGTTTAAGGAGAAGTATTCTTCTCAAACTCCTTCAGGGTTGGCTCCCAAGAGTCAAACTCTTGGGAATATCCACACCAGCGTACCAACTACTCGGTACGCTTCCCCTTCTTATAGTGAACCGAGCGCTTCGCAATCAAGCGCTCGTGAATGCAGCGCTTATTCCCCTGATTATATATCAGGGGCTGCGGGGGTTAGTAGTTCTGTCGCCGTCGTTGTTGTGGGGTAGGTTCACAGCTCCGCAAACTCGAGAGGGCTTGCTCTGGGTTTAGCGGCGATATTTCTCACTCTGTAAAGACATATCGTTCCCTTCGTGAAAAGATTCACGATATTTTGGGCGCTCACGTTGCCCTTCGGCAGAAGAATGATCTCCTGCTAGTCGAGATTGACCGCTTGAAGTCGGAGGTTCGGACTCTCCATACTACCCACAATCGGGTGCAAACCGATTATAAGTCTCTTTTGGGAGACTTAAAGAAGCACGGCATTCGCCGTGGGGATGCGTCTCGTCTTAGGACGGAGACGAAAGAAACGAATTGAGCCCCCCCAACGTAGAACGTTGAGTGAAGGCGCATAGCCGCGGGAATGCCTAACGTATAGGCATCCCCCCTCATCTTTTGGACCTTAAATGGTCCAATGAAAATAGGAAGCAACTTTCGTGTAGGGAAGTTGTTAATTGCATGTGTAGGCAAATTACTTGTTGATAATAAACTAATTCGCCTATTCGAAAGGAGTTTGTGATCTTACTTCCGGTTCTGTATGCAATTTGTTCCTACTTTATCTAGTAGAAGAAAATGCGTCCTTCACGTAGCGTATTACAGCTTGACACTGTAATAGGAAACCATCTACTGCTTTATTAGCAGTAGAAGGACTATCTTTGTTGTCTACAGCCATTGCTGCAGACACATATTCTTCGTAAGCAGTTTCAGTGTTACTTGAGGCTGCCTGTGCTTCTACTGCGGATACAGTAGAGACTTGTAGATTCCCTCGCAAGCTGCGGTTGCAGCTTGCACATCGACCCCACTAAAATTTGGCGTACGGCTTTAGCGAAATCCAGAAATAAAATTCCTGGACACTACCGCCAAGTAAAGCTGGGGTACGTGGATGCCTCAAGGCATTCACGTACAACGACGCATACTGTGTTGAAGCATGCACCGAGTTGTTGATAGCAAACTCAGTGAGTGGAAAGAGGTCATTCCACTGTTTGAAGGCATGCGCGTACGAGCGCAGCATGTCACCGACAACGTGGTTAACGCGTTCTGCTTGCCCATCCGTTTCCGGATGATCCGCAGTTGGCATTTTTAACTGCGTGCCAAGTATCGAGAACGTTTCTTGCCAGAAACGTTCTGTAAATCTCGGATCTCAATCCGAGACAATGTTTTCCGGCATTCCGTGTAAACGGAATACTTTCAACGGATATCCGCGCTGTTTGCGTGGCAGTGACATTATCTGACACTGCAGCAAGATGAACCATCTTGCTAAATCGGTCTATCGGTCTACAAAGACCACGATACCAGCCTTCCGACTGTTGTCGGGCGGAAGCCCGATGACGAAGTCCATTGAAATGGACTTCCAACATTCTGTCGGAACCGGCAGAGATTAGTGGGGAACATGCGCAGGATGCGCGGACTTTACGCGCTGGTAAATCTCGCAAGCGCGTACGTACTTGCGTACCCATTTGTACTGATTCCGCCAGTACAAATCGCGTGTGAGAGAAGCGGATGTCTTCTCTCGACCTTGATACCCCGAGATCGGTGCATCATGATACTCAAATTATATCCGATGTTTGAGATCATCGTCGTTTGGAACGACGATGCGGCTAACATCTTGTTGGTCTGTGCAGTAAAGCAACAGACCATCGTGCAACCGGTAGCGATGCACGCAAGCGCGGAGGAGCTGTGTCAGTTATCGCGCTTCTGATCCGATTGATTACATAAGTAATTATTTAACAGACGTGTCTCTTCGTCTTTTTTGTACGCTTATCGGACCTGTCTTAGCAGTGCAACGAACTGCGTTTGCACTGGTAGCTTCGGTTACCAACGGTTTAGACTCGTAATCGGGGCGTCGTGATAGCGCATCCGCTATCACGTTCAACTTTCCCGGTTTTACTCATCCGTGAAGTTGTATTTAGCAAATGATGACAGCCATCGTGCTATTTTTTGGGAAATGTGTGGTGAATTCACGGCCGTGTGTAACGACGCATGGTCCGTATAAACCACGAACGGTCTATCTCCTAGGATACAGATCCGAAGCTTTGCCAGTGCATACTTCATGTCAAGGAAATCCTTGTTATGCACTGGATAGCGCGCTCTGCCGGGCGCTACTGACGCGATTCATAATAGATTACGCGATCAGGATCATCGTGATCACACTGCATTAAGGCACAGCCGACTACGAAATCGCTCGCGTTGCAAACGACGTGAAACGGTCGCTCGTTGTCGGCTATAGTCAATACAGACGCTTCAGTCAAGCTCCGCTTGACTGCATCAAAAGTGTCTTGACACTGGGTATCCCAGTCCCATTCGACATATCTCTTTAGTAACTGAGAAAGAGGTCGAACGAGACCAGCATAATTGCACGAGTACTTGTGCGAATATGCTGCCAACCCAAGGAACTTACGACGTTTCTTGACATGGTTTGGCGTAGGCCATTCAACGATCACTCTAATCTTTTCCGGATCAGGGCGCACCCCGTTCTTGCCCACAAAGCATCCAAGAACGGGTATCTCAGGTGCACCAAAGGAGCACTACTTCACGTTGGCAAAGCCTTATGCATACGCATAAGCTCTAACACCCAACATAGATGTTCTTTATGAACATCTATATCGCTTTTATTGTGATCAGCCTTGCTGTGGATGAACACATCGTCGAAGTAGCTCGGTGCAAATTCACTCACCGGGTTAAATAGATGCGTAACGCATCTTTTGAATGTCACAAGGGTATTTCGAATCTCCGGTGGCATTACAAGCCACTCCCAAAGCATACCGATTGGGGTGCTTACCGCCGTGAGAGGGATATCCTTCTCACGCATTAGGATTTGGTATTCCTCAAGTCGAGAGTCTGAAGACGGCACTCTCGCTCATGCCATCGATGATTACATCCTATCTGCGGTATCAGCGTTTGTGCCTCCACCCACCAGTTGATTTCTTTACACAAAAGCTGGGACTGGAGTGCGGTGAAGTAGATTCCTGCACATGTCCCGCCTTACGACGTTTTTCGAAGAACTCGTCGATTGCCTTGACCTGGTCACGCGGTAATGGCTATTTCCGCGTGACACAATACTCCGTGCCTGGCACGAGATCAATTTCATGTCACATTCCTTTGTCTTTAGGGAGCTCGCAAGACAATTCTTCTCGAAATACGTCGGCGTATTCCCAGAGTACTTCATAGTACGTATTAGGAACGGTCTCCTTCCCAATGTCGTCCGCTTGCAATGTGGATATTCGCTCACGAATATCCACAACATCATCTGTTGCAACGATGACGCAGATCGGTTCGATCTGATCATCGTGAAAATTCTTCACGAATTTTTTCCAGCTTAGAGATGGAAGAGCCATCACTTCCAAACCTTCTTTCGGAGGATAATCGAGTGTCAGAGACTGGGTAGCTAATCCGGTCTCTGCGTCAAGACGTTGATCATCTCGACGGACTCGTCCACGCGATAGGATGCGCTCGTCAGATCGATTGCCTGTCTGGCGACACGGTGATCGTTATCACCCGTGCGCAAGGCTTCTTCATTATGGTGGCCACTGCCAACCATGGAGGCTTCACGCTCACGACTGCTCTCTGTCAGATATCCGGATACCGGATAAGCGACCAAGTTGCAGGAAGGTTACAAACCTAAAAGAAAGCCACCCAAGACGCAGGGCGTCTACCACAGGGCGGTTATGGAGGTGCGACGCAGGGCGTTTACCGCAGGGCGGTTACCATATATGATGGGTTGCAGGGCAACCAGATGCAAGGCATCCAGACGCAGGGCGTCTACCGCAGGGCGGTTACCATATATGATGGGTTGCAGGGCAACCAGATGCAGGGCATCCAGACGCAGGGCGTCTACCGCAGGGCGGTTACCATATATGATGAAGTTGCAGGGCAACCTTACGAGCAAAGGTGGTGTCTACGATAGACACTTCTGCGCCAGAATCGAACAACATGGTAGCTTTCTGGTTATTGATTTTTCCATCCGCCTTGGCCTGCTTGAACCATTTATCCGGCGAGTGATACTTCCAATAACCTCGCGACTCGCCAGGTAACAAGTTCAATTCCATTCCCACTTCAGACCGGGAATACTCATCCGTCCGTATACTGCTCACCAGGAAGGGGTCAGCCGTACCGGCCGGGGACCGGGTGACGTAATCGTCAAACTTACATGTATTGTCGGTTATCCTTTGCTTTGCTTCTTGATTATCCTCTTTACCGACATATGCATAGATACTAACACTAGAACGCTCGGCTCGAACCAGATTCCAACCTGGCGAGCGATCTAGTTTAACATCTTTTCCGCTCCGGGCGGCAACATTCCAGCATGCTTGGTCGGGACGTACCACTTCTTCAACAGGTTGTAGAATTCTTCCATTGGGCACAGTCCCACCTCATGCACCTCCCCGCAAGCCTTACACGTGAACAGACAGTGTTCCGCCGGGTGTCCCTTCCTCTCGCACTTCTTGCACGTCAGCCGCTTCCAGCAGCTCCGGTCGTCATGCTTGATGGACCCACAGTGGGTGCACTTGCGCTTGGGGTAATCCTGGTCAGCTCGGGCCGGAAAACTCTTCGACTGACCGGAATCAGCTGGCCGCCTGGACGGCTGACTGGCTTCTGCCGAGAAAAGGTACCGATACTGTTCCTCCTCAGACTCGCCCCCAGATCGCTGATACTCCTCTTCCGAGCTGGTCGCGTCTGACTCTCGGGCGACCATGCGGACGGCTCGGGCCGTCCTGGTAGATGGCGGCCGGCCTCCTTGATCCGCGTTAAATCGGGACTTGAAACGGCCGGTTCCAACTGCTGCCTTGGGGCCTTGCTTCTTCGCCCTTAGGTACGTGCGCAACGTTACTTCCAGCTCCGTCGTATTCTTCACCCGCATTAACGCCAGCTGGTTTGCCAGCTCCCGATCGTCCAACGTGCTGATGAAAAGTTCCACGTGTTCGCGGGCAGCTTCCGACCGGCTGGTATCTTCTTTAACGGGAATATCCGCTCTCATGCCAGCGACATTCAGACGATGGAAATACTCCAGGGGGGTCTCATCCGGTCGCTTCTTGGAGTGGAAATATTGTCGCGCCGCTGACATTCCAGCTCCGCAGTATTGCTCCTCGAACGCACCGGCCAATCCCCTCCAATTTCCTCGGGTTTCCCGGCTAAGCTGTTGGATCCAGTTTTTCGCTGGTCCCTTCATCAAATACCCGAAGATCAGGCATTTCTCATAGTCCGACGTCCGGTCTCTGAGAAATGCCGACTTCGTCTTGCTCAACCATCCTCGGGCCTGGTCCTCGTCCGCGTCGCGTCCGGTGAAGTCTTTCAGCTCAGACGTGGCCGACATTCGCACCCTCGTGATCGCTCCCGAATCCGCGTCAAACGCTTGGGCCGAGGCCATATGGGCTCGGCGGGCCATCCCCAGATCCAAGTCATCCGGGTCGTAATGGTACTTGGCCGACCTGACGGATTCCATATCCACGTCGCTGAGAGACAGCTTCCTGTTCGTTGGCCGACGTCCGGTCCGGCGACCTGTCTGACGGCTCGGCGGGGCGGCATGGGGTTCACTTTGCTTGGACTGCACCGACTCCATGTCTTCATCACTCGGCTCCCTCGCATAGTACTGGACTGGTCCGGGGGCCTGTGCTCCACGACGAGCAGGCTGGTCCGGTGATTTCGGACTGCCGCGGCTGGCGCTCAGCCGACGTTGCTCTTCCAAGTATCGCTCCATCATCGCCGAGAACATGTTTTGCAGGTGATCCGGCACCTGAGGAGCGACTTGAGGAGCGACTTGAGGAGCGACTTGAGGGGCGGCTTGAGGGGCGACTTGAGGGGCGGCTTGAGGGGCAGCCGGGCTGCCAGATTGGCATTCCTTCTTAATCCGCCCATCCGCGTCTTCGTCTTCCTCCTTCGGTTCTGGATCCGCCGTCGCTGTCCGCCAGGCCTGTACGCTGTACTGGCCGGCGTTCTTCCGCTCGGGCGTACCCGGATCTTCACGTCCTCCAAGTCTCATGGCTGTCGCCATACGCGCTGCTCCCCTTGGGCCAAGCGTCATGCGGGTGATACCCACCGATGAATCCGATGAGTCCGCTTCCGAAGGGGCAGACTCGTACTGCGAAGAGCCTGAGTGTATACCGGCTGGTTTGCTTGTCGCCGGCGGCGTTGACGGCGCCACTCCAGTCGTAGCTGTCATCTTTTTCGACGGCGGCGAGCAACCCACTAGCGGTACCAAGTGGTCGTGCAGGGCGCTGGACGCCTCCTTCAACTTGTCCATCTTCAGATCAAACAACTCGTTCGGATCAAACACGCCGGTGTTGATGCCGGCTTGTTTGAGTTGGTCGAATAGGCCTCTAATGAGGGACACGTGGCCGTCTGAGAGAGTTGGGGGAGAGACGGGACCTTTCAATCCGCCTATGATCTTCGGCCGTGTTATTTTTAGTATCTTATCCGTCCGCAAGAATTGCCCCAACTCGTGAAGATGGAAAGCACGCTCCAAGTCATTATCCGTCGATAGACCGTCCTGCTTCTCTTCTTCCTCTTCGAATCGCGGTTTGTCTTTGTAGGTCGGATAACCCAATTCCTGCCAATCCGGTTTCTTTAGGGGTAGGGGGGCCAGATCGCGACTTGGTCCCGATCCGGCCGGCTTCCCACTCCGGTCGTATCCGACTTCCACTTTTTCTTCCTTGATTTTTTCTTTTATATCCATAATATGCATTCGTTCGTTAGGATCATGGTCGGAACCATGATCCTTCCTCGGACTATGGCGACTTGCACCATAGTCCGATCCGGCTCCATCCGTGTAGCGGCCGGCACTGTAAGTAGTACCGTAATCCACCCCCGGCGGAGCCTCTAGGGGAGTAACTTCTTCTTTAATGTCAACCTCGAACTCCCCCAATCCGAGGCGACCATCGCATCCTTCCATCTTCAGCAGCATTGGGGGCGATGTGCCTTCCCCCAATGCACCCGACACAACATCGTCAACAAATTTGAAAGGTTTGGATCTTTTGCCCGCTAGGGACTCGCGGTGATATCCAAGGTCACCAAGAGATCCGGGCACGCGCACCATTGTAGTGTAGTCGCTCTCAGAAAATCTTCCTGAGACGCGAACACCCACGGGGGTCCCAGACGACTGACTACCGGAAGGGGTACTCCGTCCATCCGAGTCATGATCCGATCTGGCTTGAGGCCGGCTGGATCGGTCGCTTCCATCCGCTTGATCGCGACTGCTCGAATGTTGCATGTTAAAGCTCACCTTGTGTACCCGTCAGTACTGGGTGGTTAGCTCTCTTGGTGGACCCTAGGGCGAAAAGTGTAAATCCGTCCAATAGGGAGATGAAGTGTAGGACTAGGGGTAGCTCCTGGGCGGAAATCGTCACCGGGGAGCTCGTCTGGCATTACACTTGAACTTTGTATAGTGCCGGCCGGGCCGAGAATAGTCGATCGGCCAGCTAAACCAATAGGACACTTGAAGTTTGTATAGTACCGGCTGGACCGAGAATAATCGATCGGCCAGCTAAACCAATAATAATGAAGGGCGAATCCAACTGTGTATCCACAGAAGGCCAAATGTCACCACTTCCCAATACTTGATACCGTGTTCAAAACACGGGCGACTTGAGGTGAGTATACGAAGTCGCCGCGACTCCCGGTCAGGGGACTTCCGGTGGGTTAACTTAACCTTCCCCGGGTAACCAATAACAGCAAGAGGGGACCTTGTTAGCCCTCTGCCGTGAACCAATAAAAGCGACTTGCGTCTAAGAAAGCGAAACGTATACTGATTTATCCTATGCCCAATACTCCCTTTGTGTAACCTACCTCAAATAACACGTCTGACCAGTCATGTACCTTACCCAACGCAACCCGGCTAACTCCGACTCTGTGTACCGGTACGGCCGGTACACCGAACCCATATGGTACCAGTCCGAATGGTACATTGTACCCGGCCGGCTCGGCCGGATAGCCACCCATCCGCGCCTCTCGGCCGCTGACGCTAGCAATCCCTTGGCAGTCTCTCCTACGATCCCGGTGCATACTCCTTCCACTAGAACAATACTCTTCTCTCAGGCTCCCTTCTCTCCATTCTTACGAACAGTCCGCCATCGTGGCCGTTCGCCATCCGCGCCTCGGCCGTCCAACCTCCATAGTCCTTCCGTCTGCTCAGCCCGCTTATCCGACTATCCTCGCCCCTTGTCAGGTCCGCCGACTTGATTTCCAGCCAGGCACCGCCCGACCGCCTACAAGGGTGCCTGGCAGTCCCAAATTGCATCTTATTCCTGGCCGGTCTGGGCATCCGGCTTAGGGTAACATTTCAGCCAATCCGGTGCGGGCATCCATCATCATTAGTCCGTTAACTTCTGGAGCACTTCACCACAAGAGCTATATGGCAATTGCTAGGGTTTTTTTAAGCTATAGGCTATTACTTGTCGGCCTCTTAATAATGTTGATTTCGGATCAAATGAGTACCCTTTGAACAGTAGCTGTGATACCATAAAATGCACCGGTGCCTCGTAATAGCTTAATGCTGGAGTAGGTGGGCGGCGAACCAGTTGTGACTCGACTACTACTATAGAATTAACTAGGACGGCAACTATTTGCAGACTACTCGATGGGATAGGAGAATACGTCTCCAAATTGGACACAAATGTGGTGAAGTCGGGAAAACCCTTTTCATCTAGAGTCCACCTGAGTTAGTGAAACCACTTAATACCAATGGTTACATAAGGTGGGGTAGCTCCAGTATCGATTAACTGGCAGATGAATGATAATCTCACCAATCTGATCGGTCAAACTGGCGAATTGGATTAGCTACCCTGAGTCTGCTATGATGGCTGCGAATGGTGGACGAAAGAACTCTACGGTGCCAAATCGGCACATGGATACGAAAGGAGTGGAGGGGAGAGTCCAGAGTCAGGAAGATATCCGACCAACAAGGAGTGCGGCAGCGAAGCTGGACCAGGTTAGTGGTGCTGTCAGGTCAGCAGTGCTACCCTGGACCGACCAGCGGGGATCAAGCTGTTTTATAAAGGTGGTCGATGGTAAGTGCAGGTAGCCAAGGGACGTATGTGAGGATACCCGAGATGCTGGACCCCTGTGGTAGCCGGATGGGGCATTGTTAGCCATTCGGATGGCCAGGAGGAATATGTTGAATATGATTAGCAGGCTACCCTATTTGGTGTAAGGTACACGGACATAAATATGTGTGAGGTACACCATAGGTTTATATTGGATTTCGGATATAACGAAATTTATCATATTATGGCGCCAAAATGGGAATTTAAGCTTTTTGCCCATCATTTAGCACCTTTATGTCAATCGCATCGAGACAGGTACATAAATAAAGCTGTTTTAATGGTGCGTCAGCTGGTACATCTGCAAACTAAGCCGTCCACATTTGTCTTCTCCAGTGGCGCGCAAAAGGTAAAGTTTGATTTTTTTATGCAGCAGATTATGGCAGGAGCTCTATTGAGAAAAAAGGCCACTATTGTGGATTATTTTGACAGACCGACCACGGGAGCAACGAGATAAATAATATTTTAGCTATTATGAGAGAAATACTGGTTTTTCACGCGAGCGTCGTGTGATTTGCTCGTTGGGTGCCATAAACTGCTGATGTGAAAATCCTGCCAGTGGTTGGAGTGTATTTTGAATATTGTGTTTCTGACCGGTTATCGAGAGTTTTTACGCCATAAACTGATGGCCCGTCATCATCTGATGAATTACGTTACGTTTCTCTTTCTAAGACACAAGTCGGTATTTGGTTCATAGCAGAGGGTTACCAAGGTCCCCTCTAGTTGTCATTGTTTTTTGCCCGGGGAAGGTCACAAGAGACCCACCGGAAGTCCCCTGACCGGGAGTCATCTGGAAATAGTATACTCACTCAAGTCGCCCGATTGGAACACAGTATTATTGTATTGGAAGGGAAAGCGAAGTTTGGCTTTCTGTGAAGGATTGTGGATTATGGTTTGGAGTTCGCGTCTTCACATAAGATTGGAGTAACCCCCTTATTGTCGTTGGTTGGGTTGGTCGATTGAATAATCTTCGTCCAGCATTTGCGATAACCTAAAACCATGTATAACGCCAGTCCGCCCCCCGGTGAAGATTTCCACCCAGGAGCAACCCTAGTCCTAACCCTCATCCCGCTTTCCTATCCAGACAGCTTTGCTTTTTGTTTAAGAGTCCACCAGGAGAGCGTAATCGCTAGTGCTGACGGGTACACAAGGTGTGATTAAACAAGATGGATTATCACAGTCGTCACAGTCAAGGGGATCGAAGTGACCGGTCCTATAGTGGGGTACCTTTACATATGGAATATTTAAGTGTAAATATCACAGACTTTTTGTCTGAAATGTGAATATTGAAATATAAGTTATTATAATCCTAGATTCGGATGTAATACCGAATCCAAGAGGGGGTATATATAATAAGAGTATTATTAGATCTGTTTAATATTACCTGTTTGCATGATTACCGGTAGTTTAGATTTAGTTATGGTTATTAACTTTAAACCAATCAATATATCTCACTCTTAAACTTACCGTCTTGCAGCCACGTGTCCTTATTATATATTTAGATATGATTAGGGCTCATTACACTATTGAGGAGCAGATTACATTTGTTCTTGTTCTAAATTGCACGCTTCCTCACTTGCAATTCACAGTTTAAGCCTGTAACACCTACCCTTTTACACCTGGTAGCACTTATTTGTCCGTCTTAACGACAACTGATCGATTCGTTCTGCTAATTACTTAGTGGAACGCTGGTTTTAAGTGCCGCTCAGTCGACATATCGTCAACCGAGCGTCAGTAAGCGCAAGACCTAGTGAGGGAGGCGTTCCCTTACTTTTAGCAACGTAGCATGGACGTTGTTGTGGAAATGATGAGGACCATGGGGTCCGATGTCATCACGAGGTTCCAAGGTAAATGCTCGGAGAAAGAACTCGAGATTATAAGTCGTTTCAAATGACATGATATTGATCCACAGATGCGATCTGCGTCAATAATGTCGCGGTCGCCACCAACAACGCCTACAGCAAGCGTTGAAGTTGTAAAGGCGCGGATACCGCCCTTTAATGGCGAAGGGGGCGAACCCCTTCGGAGATGGTTCGGGGAGGTAGAAGATGCCATATCTGCGCAGAAGATTGTTAACCCACATCTACAAGCTGATTTTGCTACAACACGCCTGGACGGACGCGCCAGGGCATGGGAGATGAGTCGCAGGGTCATGCGTTCCTGATTAATCAGGACTTTAAAGCTGAGCTAAAGCTCAACTTCGAAGCTCCAGAAATGGATCTGCACCAGCGTCTTTACCGGCATCTGCCAAAGACTCTGAGGGATGCTGTAGACCAGAGCATCCCAGGAGAATTCAGTCCACAATCGGCGACATCGAATGCTGGATTCAGTCGAAGGGCTCATGAGCCTTTCGACTCTAACAGGCCCATGGTGCAGCATGTTAATAAAAACAACAATAGACGAAGTTCAAACTTCGTCCCACGTCAATACTACCCGCGACAGAGCGTAAGTGGAGATCCAGAGCCTTTGGATCTATCGTTTGCAGTTGTCTCGATGCCGAGGGAACCGAAGAACAAGAGGTTCCTTCTCTAATCGATGCGCGAAGAAGAGGCACCATCCCCACGAGTGTATGGCGTCACGTCCTACGCCAAGCAGTTAGCGGACTTTACCGTCCGCTGGTAATGTCATTTACAGGGCATCCAAACGTTGAAGAAAAAATGTGATCATCCAGTAGGGGCGAGAGCCCTACTGGAAGGTTTATCTCACATGCTGCCATAGGGCATGCGAGGATAATAGCCCCAGACGGGATGATGTCCTGTCAATACGTACAGCATCAGGGAAAACTTCTCATCAGTCTAAGGGTTAAGCCGCATGAAAACGATTTCCCCATGCGTTCTTTGTTCGACACAGATGCGTCGAACAATTTTGTTAGACACAGATGCGTCGAACAATTTTGTTAGACCTGAGAGTCTAACGTCGTTGGATTTTGTGGAGGTAAATACTCCACAAAGTATCGATATGTTCATCCATAGCAAAGCCAGACAAAGCAAAAGCGATGTAGATGTTCACAAAGAGTATCTACGTCGAGGTTAGAGCTTATGCGTAAGCATAAGCCCTATGTCAATCTAAGGAAGGCACCTTCGGTGCACTTGAGATAACCGTTCTTGGATGCATCGTGGGCAAGAACGCGGTGCGCCCTGATCCTGAGAAGATCAGGGTGATTGTTGAATGGCCTACGCAAAACAATCTCAGGGAACTTCAAAAGTTCCTTGGGCTAGCAATATATCACGATGATCGTGATCGCGTAATCTACTACCAAACGCTGCAATTGCGCTCAGCAGAGCGCAACTATCCAGTGCATGACAAGGAACGCCTTGCCATGAAATATGCACTTGGCTAAGTTTCGGATCTATCTCTTAGGAGATAGACCGTTTGTGGTTAATACGGACCATACGTCGTTACGCGCGGCCGTAAATTCACCATATATTTCCCAACGAATGGCGCGATGGCTGTCTATTCTTCGCCGTATAAAACTTCACGGTTGAATAAATAGCGGGAAAGTTGAACGTGATATCGGATGCGCCATCACGAAGGCCTGATTACGGAACGAAACCGTCCGTAACCGAAGGCATCAGTGCAAACGCAATTTGTTGCAATGCTCTGTCGTCGTCCCATGTACGACAGATACGACGAGCGTACAAAGCACACGAGGAAACGCATCTGTTGATTGATTATTTAAGTGATCAATCAGATAAGAAGCGCGACGAACTACCAGAGTTTCTTCGATCTTGCGTGCATTGTTATCGATTGCACGATGGTTTGCTGCTCTACAGCACAAACCAACAAAAGGCGGGCCAGAAGATGACACCTGTATCCAGAAACCCTCGTGAGTTGAAAAGATAGCTCGGATCATTCACGACCACATTATCAGCATCTATGAATAGTATCTGGTCAAGTGTCGTATGCGTAATTGCGTATTCCTTCGAGTTAAAGCCTGGTGAGTCGAGGGTCTTCGATCGAGTGCAACGTCAACGGTCCATGCTCTTCTTGCAGCTTCTTTGGAATTTTATCTAGCAGCGAAGTCCCATTTTACGAAGCATTTGCGACTCGAGGTATCATAACTCGACTGGTATCGTATAATTAGTCGCTCGCAATGTTCGAATCGAAGCGTATGCACTCACAAGTAGCTTGGAGTAGACGACCATCAGAATATATTGACTTTGTTGAGAAGACACTGGAGCTATCATCTGTCTCTTGTCATCACTTGCAGACTCTTTGTCAATGATTGACGCCAATATCGCCACTTCATATTAAAATTCTACAAGTCTTCAGCATGACGACAATATTTTTGGGGAATGACAACATTTTTATAACATTTAA
Source organism: Sclerospora graminicola (assembly GCA_001887855.2). Lineage (NCBI taxonomy): Eukaryota > Oomycota > Peronosporomycetes > Peronosporales > Peronosporaceae > Sclerospora > Sclerospora graminicola. The sequence continues at coordinate 52,958 of MIQA02000236.1, read as the reverse complement.
TGTTAACGTGTATTAGTCATTAATTTTCGTAGAGGGCTTTTGTTATGCGGTGAAATTTTTAAATATTTTGGTGAATAGTGGGTGATACGAATTTAGTTCAATTTGCGACTACGCCACTATAAGAATAGGACTAGTGTCAGAACTTTTTTTTGGAGTAAGATGGAAGTTCCTCATGCATACTGTAGTAGCTAGGTAGCTAGATAATCACTTCTTAGTACATTTTCTATTAAAATGTCCCTCTTTTTTATTTCTACGGCATTATCGACCTGGTAGCTTGTGTCCGACTTACTTTTTAGAAATTAAAGTGTAAATAAACAAATTGCAAGTTTCATCGACTCATATATCGATATATCAATACAGTTCGACGTATAGTTTCTACACTACCGCGATTATGGAAAAGGGGACTATCGAACAGGTTATGAGCCCAAAAGATCATAATGTCATCGAGGATAAAAGTCAAGGAGTTGAAAAAAGACAGGTATGGGTGCTGAAGGAGCGCATATTTTTGAATTGGTTCATTGATTAGCTTTACGAATGGATAAGATCGAGGTCTCACGACAACAACATGAGGAATACGGCTTCAACAACTTAATGAGGCTCGGTTCTCGGATGCGAATGTCATCTTTGGAGAGTACGCCTGAGAAAACCCCACTCTTTTCAAAAAATGAAAGGAAATTTTGGTGATCTGTCATGGAATACAGGACACCACCAACACAACAGATAAATGGAAACTATGGAGGTATTAAGGCTTCTGATATGAAATATAGAGTACCACCACAAGTGAAAGCAAATTTCGGTGTTAACCCTCCTGTTGGAGACTAAAGATGTAATGGGGCACCATTACAAAAGTGATATTTAAGTTGAAATATCACAGTTCATTTTCAGTCTTGCGATCTGAAATATGAATATAGGATTATAAGTTATTCCAGATGCAGGGCATCCAGACGCAGGGCGTCTACCGCAGGGCGGTTACCATATATGATGAAGTTGCAGGGCAACCAGATGCAGGGCATCCAGACGCAGGGCGTCTACCGCAGGGCGGTTACCATATGTGATGGGTTGCAGGGAAACCAGATGCAGGGCATCTAGACGCAGGGCGTCAACCGCAGGGCGGTTACACATATGAACATAACGATGCAGAGCATCTAGACGCAGGGCGTCTATCGCAGGGCGGTTATGAAGTTATTGGGATGCAGAGCACCCAGACGCAGGGCGTCTACCGCAGGGCGGTTATGAAGTTAAAGGCAACTTCAACTTCAACATATATATTTAGATATTTGTATATGCATATTATATTCATGTCTAACTAATATAAAGTAGGGCGTGCAAGGTGAGGTGTCAGTTGACATTCTCACGGGTGGAGCGCAGGGCGCTACCCACCTCACCTTGAGTCCCCGGGGCCATTCAGGCACCGACCGTAACGGGGTTAATACTTTCACTGTCATACAGAATAAACTGTAGAAGTGCATAGTAATAGCAAGTAACTCTGCTTTACTATTAGTAGTACTATTACTATTACTACTTAAGTACTATTAAGTACTTATACATTGAAGTCACTAAAGTGACATGGACACAACGAGTGACAAAACCCAACAGGTTATGAGCCCAATAACCCGGTGATGCTGATTGGTCAGAACCGCGGGTCAGACCCGAACCCAGAGAACAACCCGGAGAAGAAAAAGAAGAAAAAGAAAACATAACTGGATCCACCCCATTCGACATAGTTGCTTTCCGGAGACAAGAGGAAAGTAGTGACAGACCGAAGAAGGACATATCGACCGCCTACGCCAAGTATCAAGCCACTAACCACCCTACTGAAGGAGAGGACGAAATGGTCATCAAGGATACAAGCCGTGATATTCGCGTACCAGAATTGACGGGAGCCGATGATTGCGCTATCTGGAAGCTTAAGATAAGGGCGAAGTTTGCCGCGCAAGGGATGTTAGCGCTTGTGGAAGGCCGCGAGAGATTTGAAGACATGCGAAACAATAATGCTGAGCGATGCTGGGACATACCCAAGAAGAAGGCGCATTTGTTTCTTGTGGACTCACTAAGCGCGAATCTCGCATTAAGGCCGAACAATGCGATCGAAACAGGACAGGCGTATTTGCTGTACAGTGCGATACTAGCAGAAGTGGATGGGATGCCGCTGCGAAACAAGCTTGACGTTCTACAAGAGATGCTGAGTACGGAGTTGCGGAACATCCAACGTATGGAAGATTATATCAACGACATGGTGAAGCTTGCAGTGGAACTAGAGAAAGCTGGTGGCCCAATATCGGATGAAAAGTTTGGTGAAATACTACTTACAAGAGCAGCGAGTGTGTATCCTGAATTGGGTAACGAGTACTCAAAAATGAAGGCGCTGAATCCTGGCGCAGAATTAACGCTGGCTCAAGCTAGAAATCGACTATTTCAAGCAGAAAGGATGCACGACTACACTGGTCAACGACGTGATGGAGCGCGCGGGGTCGCACTACAAGTAAACAACGTCGAGGCACGCAGGGCAGGCCATGGACCAAGCATGAGAAGTACAAGTACTCATCGAAATATTGAGGAAGCGATAAGGCGAAGCTACTGCCGCGTATGCAATGAACGGGACACTGGGCACGCGACTGCACTAATGGAAGACGTGTTGAAGCGCAAGGACAAAGAGGGCGCTCACGTTTTAGAAGCAGAACTATAAGTCGAAGCCGTGGCATAAACCACAGAGGTGGTCGTGGTAATGGTCGACAAAGAAATGAAGGTCGTGGCAACAACCATTCAAGATATGAACCACGCGCCAATAGTCGTCCAAGACAAGAAGGACGAGGTAACAGCCAGTCAAACCATGGAAGACAACAAGACTTTGTACTCATGGTTACGACCGATGTGGAAGAAACACCAAAAGACATCATCGAGTGGAAGCTAGACTGTGGAAGCCAAGTACATCTATGTGGCGTACGTGATTGTTTTACTCACCTTCAAGAGGTTGAAGGAAGACAGCTAGTGATGATGAATGGTTCGCATGCCACCGTAAAAAAAAGAGAAAGGAAGTGTGGTGATCATGATGCAAGATGGCAACACATGGAAACGATGCATTTTGCAGAACGTATGGTATGTGCCAGGGGCACGAGTCAACTTGATATCGCTGGACCTAATGCAAGAGCGAGGCTTTCGAATGCTAATCTCGCGCAACCAGAGGGTATGCTGCTTGAAGAGAGAACGGAGCAGGGACTCCGTGGCATTCAAGATAAGATTCATGAAGATGGCGGGTATCTACCGCATGTTCTCCCCTCATCCTGCCTGTATACCAATGGGAACGTATGGTGTTACGACAACCATTGAAGAAACTAAGAGTGCAAGCAAGAAAGCAAGGAAGGCAGAGGCTAACATGGAGACGTGGCATCGTCGTTACAACCATGTGGGGATGGAGCTACTTCGTAAGATGGAAAAAGATAACTTGGTGCAAGGCATTAAGATCAATAAGGAGTTGAACCACTATGCTTGTGTTCCGTGTGAAGTGTCGAAAACAAGACAAATGCATTATCCATCCAAAACTAAGAAGGCCGAAAGACCACTACAACGGCTACACATGGATGTGGATACAATTGAAGAGAAGAGTGCAATATGTGGAAGCAGATATTTCCTGCTTATTGTGGATGAATACTCACGTTACAAGTGGACGTTCCTACTCGACAAGAAGTCAAGTGCAGTAAACAACATCAAGAAGCTAGTTACAAGGTTGAACACAGAGTTCAAACACAAGAGAAGAGTTGTACAAGAACTGTTTGCTGATCAAAGAACAGAGCTGATTAATTTGGATCTACAAGAGTATTGCTGTCAAAGAGGGATCAAGACACAGACCACAAACGGATACAGCCCACAAGAAAATGGTGTGGCAGAGCGATGGAATGGTGTCATCGTTATAACAATAAGGACCCTACTCGAGACGACACAACTTCCCTATACTCTATGGGATGAGTGCCTACTACATGTAGTGGATACATGGAATGTCACAGTATCGAGGACAATTGGAGATCACACACCACATGAGCTATTGTATGAAGAACGCCCAGATGTATCACATCGAAGGACATGGGGCTGCGTGGTGTTCGTCTATATACCGGATGGAAGACGAAAAAGAGATGCTGAGAACCAGGACAAGGACAGGGATCCTGCTGGGATATTCATCAAGTACAAAAGGGTACAGGTTCATGGATATCAGAACGGGTGCTGTTGGAACAACAAGACAAGACAACATACGATTCAAAGAAGACTATACAATACAGTCGAAGTACATGGAGATACTTCTTGACAATGCCTATGGTGATGAAGCTAGACAGCTGCCATCGGAACCTCGTTCGTAAAAATGCGGAAAGACATGAGAAGTCTTGAGTTTGCCGAAGATAATCCAGTGGCAACAAGACAGGATACCAACCTAGAACCGGTTGAAGTGTACATCGAAGGTCAGGGGGAGTTGGACTCCACAACGAAACATGTACAAGACATACGACCTACAAGAAAAAGGAGGCCTAATTCGAAGTACAAGGACTATGTGCAAGTGTATCATGTGATATCCAAGAAGGCAAGGAAGAAGAAGCTAGCGCAGGGCGCATATGAGGGCTACGTGACACAGCCAAAAGACAAGCTTCTTGCAGATGAGATCAAGGTACCACAGACCTACAAGCAGGCTATTGCTGATGAGCAGTACGCAGAGTACTGGCTAGCTGCTATGCATGAAGAGATGACATCATTGAAAACATGATGTATGGATATTAGTACCGCGACGGACGAAGCGCACAGAACAGAATGTTATCACAAATCGATGGATGTATGCACATAAGAAGGACGAGCAGGGCTACGTTAAACGTTTTATGGCACGCTTAATTCAAGCAAGTCTATGGCATATTACGAGACATATGCACCAGTGATCAGATTTGACACTATTTGAGCGGCGTTATACTTTGCGCTACAGCGAAGATGGGCAGTACTACAATATAATGTGAAGACAGCCTTCTTACATGGAGACTTAAAGGAAGAAGCTCTCATGGAACAGCCGAGCGGCTTTAAAGAAAACAAACAAGACTATGTGTGCAAGTTAATCAAGGCTCTCTATGGACTCAAGCAGGCTCCTAACGTATGGAATTGCAAGCTACATGACCGACTACGACGTCTACACTTTGTTCGAGTCGAGTGCGACTGGGGCCTGTACGCCCGATTCCAAGAGGGGATTGATATGCTGCTCACTGTTTACGTGGATGACCTATTGCTCATGGGAAATGAAGCTGATTGTGATCAAGTAAAGACACAACTCAAGGAAGGGCTTGAACTGGAGGAGCTTGGACCAGTCAAGTATCTACTGGGTGTTGAGGTGACGATAGACCGACATGCCAAGACTATATTCTTTAGTCAAGAAGCTTACATTACGGAGATATTAAAGCGGTCCCATCTGGCGACGTGTAATTCAGCGCCAACACCTGAAGTGGCGACGTACATTGTCACTAATAAGGAAGATACTCGTGAACAGCCATACCGAGAGGCAGTTGGAGCACCGAGTACTTGGTATCGGGCTCACGGCCGGACATTGCGCATGCTGTGAGAAGGTTGGGGCAGTATTTGACAGCCATATGGCAGAACATTATGCACAAGCGAAACAAGTTTTCAGATACCTACAAGGAACCAAGGACTTTGGATTGCTGATGGTGATACGACAAGGAACTGTAGAAGCAGTTGAATTAAATGTCTACACGGATGCAGACAATGCTAACAATAAAGAAGATCGAAGAAGCATCAGTGGCTACGTAACAATGATGGATGGAGCTGTGATCGGCTATGGATCACGTAAACAAGGAATCAATGCACTAAGCACCATGGAAGCTGAATACTATGCGATGCATGAAGGTGTTAGGGACTTGCAGTGGGTACACAAGTTATGCAAGGCGTTAAAGGTCAAGCCAGAAATACCGAAGATATATTGCGACAACATGGCAGCCATATATCCCACGAAGAAGCCTGGTAAACATCATCACGTCAAGCACATTGAAAACAAGTATTATTACGTGAGGACATTGATACATGAAGAAAGGCTTAAGACGGAACATGTGCCGTCAAACAATCAAGTAACAGATATATTAACCAAGGCACTAGAGCGTGTAAAGTTCACGCGTTTCCGAACGATGTTAGGCGTCGTGCCACCCAGGGCGAAGGCAGACAACCAGTATCAAGGCAATCTACTTGAAGCAATTAAAGGAGGAGCAACTACAGACTTACGTGCAGGGTGCGTTCAAGTGACGGGCAGAGGCAGGGACCTAGGCACCGTCCTCTGGGTGGGACTCAGAGCTGTTAAGCACAAACCTTACGACATGCGATACCTTCCAGTCACCAGGTCGAGGGGGAGTGTCAGATATCCGGATACCGGATGAGCGACCAAGTTGCTGGAAGGTTACAAACCTACAAGAAGTCGCCCAAGACGCAGGGCGGTTATGGAGGTGAGACGCAGGGCGTCTACCGCAGGGCGGTTACATACATGATGGGTTGCAGGGCAACCAGATGCAGGGCATCCAGACGCAGGGCGTCTACCGCAGGGTGGTTATGAATACAATGATGCAGGGCATCCAGACTCAGGGCGTCTACCGCAGGGCAGTTATGAAGTTAAAGGCAACTTCAACTTCAACATATAGATGTTGAAGTTGAAGTTGCCTTTAACTTATATATTTAGATATTGTATATGCATATTTGATTCATGTATAACTAATATAAAGCAGGGGCGTGCAGGTGAGGTGTCAGTTGACATTCTCACAGGTGAAGCGCAGGGCGCTATCCACCTCACCTTGAGTCCCCGGGGCCATTCAGGCTCCGACCGTAACGGGGTTATTAATTTCACTGTCGTACAGAATAAACTGTACAAGTGCATAGTAATAGCAAGTAACTCTGGTTTACTATTAGTAACTGTTAGTACCAATACTATTACTACTTAAGTTCTATTAAGTACTTACACATTAAAGTCACTAAAGTGACATGGATACAAAACCCAACATAAGTGAAGATTGCAAAAGAATTGGGCGATAGGGACGTAACTGCGTCATTGCAAGCAAGATCCTAGGAGCTTCCTGAATATCCCGCCAACGCCTCACCTACTTTAGTCTTTGTAGTGGTTGGAAGATTTTAAAAATAAAAAAACTGCGCTCGACCGGTGAGCAACATACGTCGAAGGAATTTTTTTACACGGTTGGCTCCACACATCACGAAATCCGTTGTGTGGCCTACTTTGCAGCCGAATTTCACGTCTAACGGGAACCTACACTTAGTAACGCGAGAATGTTTTAAAAAGATTCTTAACGATATGAATTGATCATTCAACAAAAAAGTTTAGCGACTTTGCAACGCAAACTCCGTGTTCTTACGTGAGTAGGTACTGGGAAGAGTCAAGCATCAGCAGATATGTCTTTAACACAACTGTAACTGTATATGTTGCAACAGTGGATTTAATGTGTCCGAATGGGCCTGTCTATGTGCACCCCATCTGTATGCGGGGTGCTGAATAAGCGTCTATCCCCGAAAAATGGGCGCGGGTCAAATTTTCCGTGGGTACCATAAAAAAAAATCATCCTGTACGTATACATGTAGTACTTGAAAGTACATGTATAAGTGGATACGATAATCGTAAACTGTGCGAATCTCCTAAGGGGATACGCTAAGCAGATAAGAAAGTCGTATACTTTGCGAAAGTTTGACAGCGTCAATATAGTCCACCGATCAGCCACTAAACCCTAAAAAATCCAAAATCCCTTAGCCCGCTGCGGCTTGCAAACAAACCTCCGCTTGCATTATGGGCCCGGAGTTAAATTCATTTTGCCTTGGGCACCTCCTGATATTACCCATAGACTCACCTATTATACAGTAGCACCCATCATAGACCAACCTGCTGGAATCTGATCCGCATGTTTATACACTTAATATATCCACTGTTTTAAATGTTTTAAATTATTTTACAGGCTGTTTTAAACATTTTACACAGGAATTTATGATAAAACACGACTAAGTTACGGTTACTGCGCTTTAATGACTAACAAGGCGGCGTGTCACTCTTCAAATTAGGTTATAAATGAAGTGATGGTGCCCAGAAGCGACCTAATGAAGACAAGCGCATTTTTCCCATCTCCCACCAAGTATTCGCTGTTGTAAACTACCTACCGTATACCATCTGTCTTAGCCGACACACACGGGGACAATATATGCCTGTACATGTTAATAATTTGTTTTGGAATGTTTTTGCAAGGTTTTAATTAGAAAATGGGCAAGAAAATCGTATAAAACGACACATTTGTGCAATTTGACGGCCACCATGATGATCAGGAAGAAGTTTACACTGCCATCCCTCCCAGATCTGTACGTGGCCTGTGGCCTCTATTCTCACTGAGTTTCATCTGGCCGCGCGCCATCGATTTGACAATGGCGCGACGTCCAATCTAATGTGTCACATAGACTTTTTTGTATCCCTTACCAAAACTGATCGAGTGTGATTGGCTAAGAGTTTGTGTCGGTTATAACAATTTGTGTGGTATGACAAATGTTATTCGGTAATTAGGGTCAGAGTAGGATCAAGTGTACCACTTAGTGTACCCATAATTAGTAATAGTTAAGGTCCTAATTAGCCCTTAATTAGAGGAAGTAAGTCATCCCACAACAGGCGGGGCCAGAATGGCTCCGGGGACTCGGTTGGGTGCGCAGATGGGAGATAATTCTAAACTAACTATTGAGCCCTGCTCGGTTACCTTGGGAGTTAGTGCCCCGCACTACTCCATCCCATTTCCCATCTTGCACCCAAACCGCACGCCCTATATATATTAGGTTTGGCTATAATTATACTAAATATACCTTACCGTTTGCATGTTCTGATCCATAGCGGGTTGTCGCACTTATACCGTTTCCAACACTCCCCCTCGACAACGCGTCAGATCGCCCTTGCTTTCCTATAAGTCATTGCGCCCCGCGCTGACTTCCATTCCTAAAGAGCCTATCATTTGGCTGACTTTCAATGGTTCTTTTGAGCTAGGGACTAGCGCCCTGCACGTACCCGCCATTCTGGTCTCCCGCCCCGCCCTGCGGTCTAATCTACTATTTCCATCTTATTGCTTCCCCTGAGCTGCAACGTTCTCCATTGCTTCAATCATAGTACAAAACACTCATCGTTTTCTTCAGGGCCCTGTTCCCCCCGTTTCCATAGCTTCTTCCTTCGATAGCTTTTGTCCTTCACGAGCATACGCCGCTGCTCTTCGTGATACCACACCAAGCATGGTCCGAAACTCAACAAACTTGACGCGCGCCAGCCGCCTTTGTCATCACATCCGCGACCTGTTCTTGTGTGTTTACATACTCGGTTGTAAGTCTCTTGTCCTGTACCAAGGAACGTACGTAATGAAACTTGTTCTCAATGTGTTTCACATGGTGATGCTTGCCCGGCCTTTCACTTAAAAGTAGATTGCCACCATGTTGTCACTTAACAGCCTTGGTTTCTTGTAGTCGACCATTAGTTCTTCACATAACTTCTTCAGCCATTGTACATCTTTTGTACCTTCATGCATAGCGTAGTATTCCACATCCATTGTTGACAACGCGTTAATGCCTTGCTTACGTGAACCATACGAAACTGTAACTCCGTCAAGTAGTGTAACATATCCGCTTACACTCTTCCGGTCTTCCGGATCATTGGCATAATCTGCATCCGTATACACGAATAGATCCATTGGTTGAATCACTCGATCATGGTGACTTGCATTCTTAATCCCTAGTCGAATGTAGTCATGAGATACCTTAACACACGCTTACCTTGTGCGTAGTGCTGCTGATCGAAAAACTCATGTGTTGTCCCAACTTCCTTACTGCATGTGCGATGTCAGGTCTCGAGCCCGAGACCAGATACTGCAGTGTGCCCACTATCTTACGATATGGCATGTTCCGAATGTCTTCCTTCTTGCTTGTCGTTGCCAACGATGATCCTTCTGGTGTGGGTGCACCATTGCAATGTTGCATGCCAAATCGCTTCAAAATCTCCATGATGTACGTTTCTTGACGCAAAAACACTGAGTGCTTGATTATAATCACCTCTACCCCAAGGAGGTATTTCACCGGACCGAAATCAACTAACTCGAGTGTCACTTGAAGGAGCCTTCTCACTTCTTCACTCGCTGCATGTGGACCCATCAACGGCAGGTCATCCAAGCAACATTGATATCTCCCCCTCCTGGTATCGGTCGTAGAGTCCGTAATCGCTGTTAATACGCTTGAATCCAATTGCCACCAGGTGTTCATACTATTTCTGATTCCATACATGCGGTGCCTGCCGCAACCCGTAACGAGACTTAATGAACCTGCATCCATGGCTCTTTCCACTCTTTCTAGGATTTTCCATAAGAACCTTCTTCTGAAGTTCATAATGAAGAAACGCTGTCTTTACATCATATTGTAAGATAAATTAACCTCGTTGTACCGCAAAGTATATTGCCACCCTGATGGTCTCAATCGAATAACTGGAGCATAGGTTTTGAAATAGTTGATACCATAGGTCTGCTTGTATCCATGCACAGCCAATCGCGCCTTAAAGCGCTTAGCACAGCCCTGTTCATCCTTCTTAACCGCTTAGACCCAGCGGTTCGTAAATACTATGAGCTTGCCTTTCGTTTCCTTACGAGACACCACTACTCACACACGATGGCGGAAAAGAGAATCCATCTCTTCATCTATTCTTGCACGCCAATATTCTGCGACGCTTGAATCTTTCACAGCTTCCTTAAATGATCGTGGGATCTTCCCGTCATTTGCCAGTAACAATTTACAAGGTTGGACCGATGTCGCCGTGCGTACGGCCAACACTTGTAAAGCGCGAAGATGTCTCAATCTCTCTTGCGTCATGACACTTTTGACGCTTATGTAGTCCTTTTATCTTGTGTTTTTTTGTCACTTGCGCTCTGGCCTTCCATCAATGCGCCTTCCTGGCTGCATTCCTTTCTTATTGTCTTGGTTCTGTTCATCCGAGACCAGTTCATCTTTTCGGGCATACGCCAATGCCTCTGGTTTATCTTCATCTTCTTCCTTGCGGGCAAACGCCAATGCCACTGGTTTATCTTCATCTTCTCTCTCCCTCACCGCAATAGATATCTCGTCAACACCCTCTGTGACCAAATTGTCCATGGCTGCCCGCATCCGTACATACGGGATGGTAGCTGGTAGAGTGTGATCGCCGTCACCAAACGCGTTTTCCACCATTTTCTAAACATCACTAGCATATATGATGTAGGTTTCTCGAAATGTCATGTTTCCACCTCGTGCTGTGCCAACCTTGCCATCAAGTGCACACATTCACTTGTAACCTTTTGTTTGCGATGAATACCCGATCAGCAACCCTGGCATCTTGATAGGCTTGAGTTTATCCCTCTTCTGACTCTTGTTCTTCATGACTAGCACGTCCACTGCGCATCCCCACGTGCGTAAGTGCGAGACATCAGGTCTCTCTTCATAAAGTAGTTCATGATGGGTTTTACCATTGATTACCCGTGACCCTGTCACATTTAGGGACAGGGTCACGGGTAATCAATGTTGTATCGACCACATGTAGGAGCGCCTCTCCCCATAGTGAGAATGGTTGTTGTGTTTCTTCAAGTAATACGCGTATTTTCATCACCACCACACCGTTTCCACGATCCATCAAGCTGTTTTCTTGGAAGGAATACGCGTTCTATGTTTGTACACTAATTCCTTCTTCCTTGCAGAGTTGATCCACTTCCTTGTTTACAAATTCTGTTCCTTGATCTGAAAATAACTCTTGTATCCTTAGATGTCGGTATGTGAATGCCGTATTAAGTCTTCGCAACAGTCTTGTGAGATGGATCGCCGCCTCATCTTTTGTCTTAAATAAGTTGAATCGGGAATATTCGTCTATGACGACTAAAAACATGTTTGCTTCTCTTTAGACTTGTTACGCTTATCCATAAGCGAGACGCCTAGTATCTCATGCCCAGCACTAGTATAGGCATGTGTCCATAGTCGTTAGGGTCCATTGATTATGTTGGACTTGATCTTGATGTTTCCCTTTGCTATCGACTGCTCCTCGCCATGAAGTTTCACCTTGTACTTACGTGACTGGAAAAAGTCAAATGCAATAATGTTGGCACGCGCTTCTGGTACATACCATGCGTCTTCCAGCTTGCGTTTCTCAATCTTGCCTGTGAGTTTGTTCTGCACGCAGAGTAACACCGTACCCATCTGCGTTATCGTAGAGATTGTATCATTGATCATGACCAAGTCTTTGCCTTGTACAGTTTATACTTCGCGAAAGGCCTCTCGTAAGTTACACATGTTTGCTTGACTTCCGCTGTCAAGCTTTCATTCAATAACGTCTGGAGAGAGAAATGGCTCCTTGGTGCTAGCCTGCACCATGAGGACTGGTATCGGTTCATCTTGCGTCCCTGCACCTCCGGAGTAATTGGATCGCCATCCACTGTATCGACTTTGGTCGTCGCCGCGACCTTCGCGTCTGCCACCGCGTCCGCCACCACGGCCTGCACGGCCTCCTTTTTTTTGGTCCATAGCGATTCAGGTTTGCCTCCCCGCCGTTACGCATACTGCGCGGACAATCACGCATCCAGTATCTATACTGGTTACATATTCTGCAAGGGCTCCTCCGTATTGCTTCTTGTAATGTTTCACGCCTTCCTTGCGTAGTAACTTGTCGTATGTTCTGCCTATGTTCCACGTTATTCATTTGCACCTCATGCCGTGCGTCACCGCGCTCATTGCGTTCTTGTTCTTCTACATAAATCAACCGGTTCTTGACTTGGCGTAGGCTTACTTTATTCTCCACTGACACCGACTTCATGCGTGAAACTCCTTGTAAAGATCCGGGTAGACTTCTTTCGTCTGAAACAGTAGCAGCTCTGTGACTTTTTCTTCATCCATGATCTCTCCTGCCTTGCGTAGCTCGCCTTCGAGTTTTGTCATCCCGTTAATCTAATCTAGCATGCGCTCTCCAGGCCTCAGGAAGCGGTGTAACAAGTCATTTTCTATGATGATCCTATTGCGCGCCGGAATTCCATCGTGACCTGCCATCAAGGCATCCCAAAGGCGAATGGGATTTCCCGTCTCTATTACTTCTTCCATACGTATCACCACCGGATCCGCAAGACTTCCAACTATCATCGCATGAGCTGCAGCATATCGACAGTCTCAAGTGTCCTTCATCTCTATCGGCCAATCGAAGTTGTATCGCTTTCTTCCCGGTGACAAGCGCTAGCAATCCCGCTGCATTTAATTTCGCTCTCATCTTCACCTTGTATACTTTAAAGCCTTCACCATTAAATGGTTCCATTCGAAATTCTTGTGCCATGTTGCGATACATTCACATCTGGTCGCTGTGGCCCGCCGTATTCATGTCTTCTTGGCCCGTCAAATTTCCTTGTGAAGCTTTAGCTAGTTCCTCCCCGAGTGATCGCTGAGTGTTTCCGAGATTTGTTCTTTCTACTTGATGGAAAAAAACGAGAATGTCGAGCGGTGTGTTCCCTTCTGTGACCCTGCGGTCCGATCCCGGTTCGGTTGAACCGTGGTCCCTTGAACCGGCCCCTGTTGGGCTCATAACCTGTTGTAAACTTCCTAATTAGGGTCAGTCGTACCTTGAGTAGGATCAGGTGTACCACTTAGTGTACCCATAATTAGTAATAGCTAAGGTCCTAATTAGCGCTTAATTAGAGGAAGTAAGTCAACCCACAACAGGCGGGCCAGAATGGCTCCGGGGACTCGGTTGGGTGTGCAGATGGGAGATAATTCGAATTTAACCATTGAGCCCTGCTCGGTTACCTTGGGAGTTAGTGCCCCGCACTACTCCATCCCATTTCCCATCTTGCACCCATACCGCATGCCTTATATATATTAGGTTAGGCTATAATTATACTAAACATATCTTACCTTTTGCATGTTCTGATCCACAGCGGGTTGTCGCACTTATACCGTTTCCAACATTTTTCTTCACAAAAATAACTTATGGAACAGTTGATTACACTCACGAAAGCGGACTTGATCAATTCAAATTGTACAGCTTGTTAGTGTTAAAAGCACAACGTAGTCGTATTTTACTATAAATTTCCGTGTAAAACAATATGTAAAACATTTAAAACCATTAAGACCAATTGAGTCACCTTATGGAATATTCCCTAGTTTTTTTATATACGCACATGTTTCTTAAAAGTTAAAACGTCACTCCTTTGATCAGATTGCGGGTTCGTTAAAACAGTAAAATATAACAAGCCTACTGTAACATCAAGTTCTTTTTTAAGGAGATTATGTCAGCTCATGGGTCATAGCGGAAACACTTGCGCCATCTTGGAGACTTTTGCTTCGTTGGATATAGAGATAGGATCATTCGTAACATCAAAGAAGCATTGCAAATTGCGATGCTTCGTCGCTTAAAAAGTATTTTGCCACTTGACCTGTAACGACAGCGGCATGTTGATAAAGAGATTCCAATATATCTTGTGAAATGGCATGTAATTACGGACGTCAGCAATCTATCTACAGCGGCAACATAAATATTGAACCTAACTGTTTTCAACATATTCTCTTAAAGTTAAAGTCATGGTTTCAATGTATTAACCGGACGCGTTCGTCGAGTCGTGAGCGAATGGGGTTTAACAACATTTCCATTGGATTGGTCAAGGAGAACACAGCAAGTGTCGCCAAAAACGCTCTAGCCCCACCCGCCAGAAAATCAAGGGTACTATGACTCACAGTTATGACTTCCGAGACAATAAATCCAAAAAATTGGTAGATTCGAGCAACAAGATTGGCTCAATTGAGACCACCAAGGAATCCTAACACGTTGGGATAAATGTCTCGCCTCGAACCAACCAATTATGCGGTGAAGTGGTCCCGGAATTGGTTAACGGGCTGATGAGGGATAAATCCACTAACCTGATTGGTGGAAATATTAGCCCAGTCTAGCTTCCCGGGTCGACAACTAACAGACATCTGGTGGCGGCTGCCAGAGGTGCTCGAGAACACTCGCAAGCGTCGGTCCAGCATGGAAACAAGCTAAGTAAGGTAGGCCAGATGCTGTGGGTCAGGCCAACCAAAGGTTGACCATCTGGATCAAGTTGGGCTTAAAGGCGAATGATGATGGCCATAAGTGGTCACGGGACAGATTGGTCGAGAGACAGCTAAGAGGCTCGGAGGAGGTCATTTCCCTGTAGTAGCCGAATGGAATGCCTGAGATTGGTGAGCGGCCATGAAGAAGGAATTGGATTCGACGATCAGGTATCGTGCAGGCCGAGTGGGATGACCATCTAAGCTGGTCACGCTATTTGGTGTACAGTACACAAAACGTCCAGGTTGGTAATGTACATACACAGTACAGGTCAAGCTGGTCAGGCTATTTCGGGTAAGGTACACCATGGGTTTATATTGGATTTAGAGATAAATATCATATACGTTTCTCTTTCTAAGACACAAGTCGTCATTGGTCCACAACAGAGGTCTCCCCTCTAATTGTTATTGGTTTGCCCGGGGAAGGTTGAAAAGAACCCACCGGAAGTCCTCTGACCAGAGAAAACTTATACTCATTCAAGTCGCCCGTGTTTGGAACACGGTCTAGTTCTATTGGAAAGTAAGGTAAAGTTTGGCTTACTGTGGAAGATCGTGGAATATTTTGTGGTTGTCCTGGCTACACATAAGATTGGATTTATTATCTTTGGTTTAGCTGGCCGATCGATTATTCTCGGTCCAGCCATTGCGGTATACTAATTTCAAGTATTTAATGCCAGAGCGCTCCCCGGTGGAGATTTCCGCCCAGGAAAACCCTAGTCCTAACCCTCGTCCATCTATTAAACCGGCTTTAACTTTATGCCCTAGAGTCCACCAAGAGAGCGTAACCACCAGTGCTGACGGGTACACAAGGTAAGTTTTATACAAGATGAATCATCCCAGTTGTCACATCCAAGATGATGGAAGTGACCGGTCCAGCCTGATGCTGGCTCGGACCAAGACCTGGGTCGACGGAGTAAACCCTCTGACAGTCAGTCATCTGCCCCCCTGAGAGCGACTAAACCACACATAAGATATCAGTAATTAGAAATTTTAACATAACTTAGCCCAATCTGGTGAAGCCAATCCCAGAACGGAAGTTCTTGGAGAAACTTGGATATCCACTGGCCCCGACGACCAATTATCGGAGGGAGTACTCCGTGAATCTTGGTCGATCTTTTGATTGGACAGATCACTTCTAAGGCGATCAACCCGATCATTACGGTCTACCGACCGGTCATAACGAACGACCGAATCAACGTTAACTTCATCTCACCTTGTGTACACATTGGTTTACGGTGGTTACACTTACGAGATGACCTCTAGATGCAAGTGATCTTTCCCGATCAGGTCCGGGAAAGAAGGCCTTTTGGAAACAGGGGTCGTTCTCCGGTGGGAATCCTCACCGGAAGGATAGTACTTTATCAAATACCGTATAGGATGCGGACGGGACGTTTCGGCCAACAGAACAAACAAATAACAAGAGACAATTAATAACCACGAACGATAAGTAAATTCATCAATATAATCACGATCATCCACAGTAAATTTATGTTGGTATCTTCACAGAATCGTTTCAATTTATTAACGTGTTCTAAACAAGTGGACGTTGAGGGCGAGAATAAATAGCCTAACACAATCCCGTTGGGGGACTTCTGGCAAGCCAAAACTCATTAGTACGCGTCTCGACCGGGAATAAGTTAGCCCTGTACTCCTAATGACCGCCGACACATGGCGGAGCGACTCTTTTTTGAATTCTATTGCTCCCTTCGTTTCACTATGTTTATCCTGTTTGGCATAGAAAATTAAATCAATTATAAAATCTGTTTGGCTATGGCATAACAAATGAAAATGATCGCTGTGCGCTTTCAACCTTTCCTGGAATAACATTCATCCAGTAAACTTACATTAAGCAATTGCCCAACAAAACTATCAATTTTGAAGGGGAATTTTCTTCTGCAATTATAACGCACTAGACCCACCGATTTCAATGGTAAAGATTGCAAACGATAGCTTGGTTAACAGGCTACACGAGTGTTTGCGGCTGAGGCGCTGAAGAGATTTTCACATTTAATGGTTAGTATGTTTACCTAATACTCTATTACCACTTTTTTTATTGATATGCTCGCCCTCCACGAATATATACACATAATTGCATCACGTCATACGTCAGCTGTCATTTAGTGGTTCTTGCTCGCTTTGGTTTCTCTGTAAACTAATCTAGGGCAAATGGAAAATCATTGTGAAACACCAAATCACTTTAAACATACTGAACGGAGGGATTATTTTAAATATAAAACCAATACTAAAGTGTACCACACACAAATCTTTGTAAGCTTTGAACTTGATCATTCCGTTTCATGATTGGTCGATATTGCCTTCAATCAACCTCTGCAATAACCCGACCACCTTTGCTGTCCTCGTGATCCTTCTTGGGCGGGTCATTCTTGACCCGTTAGGTTCTCCTAACCATAATGACACGTAATTTAACACCATCGATTTCTTTCAGTTTCAATACCGTCCAATCAGCGCTTGTAATAAACCATAATGTCCAGATTACCCGATCGGCGTCGGACCTGCTCGTGTCGGCCACTCAAACGTTCAGCGATAAAAACATCCAATGATCACAATAAAACGATAATCCGGGCTGGTCGGCTTATTCCGACCAGTATTCCGATGCCTGAGGACGATCCGATTGGTCATTTCATCACCCCAGAGACAGTCGGTCAACTCGACCGGCCCATTTCACCAAGAAAACTTATGGCCTGATCAGATAACGGAAATCTCCATCATTCCATATATTCTTTACTGGATACCGCTACCGATCGCCTCGTCTCAGGTGACAACTGTCACGTTTTGTCAATCCATAGTAGCTGGTGATGTAATTTATCCAATTGGCGTAGCGTTGTGGACCCTTCACATTTATATTTTAAATCCACTTTTCCACACCAATGGACAACAACCGAAATGTTTCTAATTTTGGCACAAGCTAAAATTCGCTCTGTATCACGCACTCAATGAAACTCCGCACTGACGGCTCGTCTAATCCTATCAAAACATTAAAAAAGGACTGATGGAGATAGGTCGCATTGGTTGTGAAAAGAAATATATGCGGGGGTAAGAGAATGGTTAGCATAAATTATTGACTTTAGTATGGTAATTTCTTAGGAAATACTAATGCTATTACTTGAGCGAGTGTTTTGGCGGAATACCGAGCACTGCTGATTTTCTTAGATTTGTTGGCCGGCCAGACACAGGGGCGGATTATTATATGTGGTGAGTCCAATCTAGTGATGCGACAAATCACTGGGGGGATAGATTGCAAGGCTCCCTGGTTAAGATCGTTGGATGTCCAGTTCGTAGTCATGTTCATATCAGATGCAAGCGTAATACTTTAATGTATGTGTGGCTGTAGTAAGTAATAACATGTGGAGATTGCGACAACGCAAGTGAATTGTGTAAAGAGGCAAATTACTCCTTACTAATGGACAGCGTCGCTGCTTATTTTGTTGTTTGTGCAGGATTTAGTGTGTTTATGTTTGAACTGGCTATTTTCTCGGATTTACCAGTCACGAGCTTGGGTAATGTATTCGTGGCTACTAATTGGCGCAGTGGGCGAATGAAATATCTCTAACATTTGCAATTGAGTGCTACCTAGGGCTTTATCAGTCGGATGATTTTCATTTGATAGGACTGGGCTCACGCTTACACGTTATTGCTAAGGCCTCCGCAAAACTAGATCCGCATTGGTACGTAACCCTGCTTTGAATATTTTAAATGGGATGCGTACAGTACCTACCGCCTTCTCAAGGAAATAGAGTTTAAACCATCCCAGGAGGTGTATATAACAAACCCACGAATAATAATTCAGAACGTCCGTGGATAAAAAAGGGGCCATTATGGATTGGCTACTGGGATGGAAGACAACCATCATTATCATACATGAAACGCATATTATTTCTCTGCGAATGTGTTACACATTTAACACAAAGGGGAACAATTTTGGGCGCCTCCTTTACAGGGATCACCTTTGGCATTCTGAAGTGTGTCACACGAAATAGGTGGATAAAGCGCAATCACACTACGCCCCAAATTTGCGGCACAAGTGATACCATGGATACCAGAGAAGTGGCCAAACCGCTTCATCGGGCTACAGTGGCAACGGAGTCATTTAGTCATTTTTATATTTAATTTTCGCATTATCTGGGACCATATCGAAAAGGGTAAGTTTTACAGTAAACAGATTAAAAAAGACACAAATTCAATGATGCTTGCTGGCGACATAAATTGTGCCATATACAGCGTTGCGAATCCACCTGCGGAGCATTTTCCAGACAAACGGGATCCGGTTCAGCTTGAACATTACGAAAGGGGTGACAAAGTCTTTTTATAATAATCATATTATAGTGGCTAAGCCCACGGTGAGGTGGATGCTTGGAAATTTTGGTCGCTAGCGGTCCCTTGATAAGTTCGGACAGCTTCTCTTATAATTGAAGCGCCTCGCCAAAACCGCTGAGCAATTGGCTTGCGTCACCGACGCCGATGCACATTTCGCCCCATGGGCACCACGGGCTGTATTACCTTGGGCAATCAACAAATGTTTCCTTTGCCATAAATAATGTTCTTCAATCTGTTGATTCCTTTCGACTTGCAAATCTTCTATATTAACTTCTGAGGGACAGGGTGCCACTTCGGGCAGTATTCCTCCTTATAGGTCGCCCCTTCGTGAATGCAGATCTTGTCGGCTTGTGAGTCGATTCCGGGTAGGTCTTCCCTTCCCAAACTAGGGGCCTCCACCGCGCCAATAGTCTCATTCATCTCCCCATTAATTTTTTGACTTTTGACGGTCTCATTCAGGAGAGGAATCATATGTCCATCCAAGAGCTGACCCTCTTCTGCATCTGGGTCAGTTTCTACTATTTCCAAATCAGCATCTCCGCAAAGTCACCCTTCCTCGCAGGAGACCTGATCTGCTGTTTTGATTTGCCAATATCGTTATATAGTCATTAGGCAATACGGTCAAGACCATTTCGGTCACTTGTACGTTTCTCCGGCTAACGGGTCCATGCTGGCCTGGTGGCGACGGGTCACGAGTCCGAATTTTAGAGGGGGTATTGTGCTCCGGCCTAACCACCATAGGCGTCAAGCGTTCTTCAACAACCTCTCTCCCTCACTAACAAAGTAAGTGTTCGTTTAATAAAATAGGTTCAGCCACTCGATGAAACGTCTTAAATTAATAGTGACAAAACCTAGCCGACGGGAAATCTTATCTTCGGTCAACCATATCCCAACGATAACATCTTCATGCAAGGCGAGAGGCTGCTCAGAGATATTGTTCACTCTAACATAGCTGTAATAACTTTCTTCTTTGACAAAAGAAAGTACCCCTAACCATAACTTATGTTGCCGGTCATAAGGCTAAACCACCACATCCACTGATTGCCCCACCGAAATAGTCACGAACCGACCCAACATCAAAAAAGAATGCGGGTAACATATAGAGACCGCCCACCGGCCAGCTGAATCGGCACTTTGCCCGGCAGTGTTAGCGTGCCATGGGATAAGTCCAGTCGTATACCGGCGGGCATCATGAAATCCATCCCCAAAATCGCGTCCTGCCTGGCTAACCTTCCCACGGATAGTATACCAGTGACCTAGCCAGTGTAGTCTTTACCTTTGTTCTTCCCTGGGTCATTTCCGACCTTTCACCAATTCCCCTACACTCTTGCCTCTGCGACTCAACAATTTCACACCCAACTTTACGATTAGAGATGGTGTCGACAATAGAGACTTCTGCGCCTGAGTCAAAAAGCAAAGTGGTCTTCTGGTTATTTATCTTACCACAAGCATTGGCTTGTTTGGACCACTTGTCTACATAAGTAGCCCCGTGATTCACCGGAAAACAAGTTCATCTCTTCGGACCCAAACTGTTCATCAGCGGATAGGTAGGGGTCAGCATTGATGCCCGGGGGTAGGCTGACATAATCGTCAAAATTACATGTATTGTTGGTTACGCCTTGCTTTGCTTATCGATTATCCCCCTTACCGACATATGCATATATATATTAACAGTAGACCGCTCGGGCCGAACCAAAATCTCACCTGGCGAACCAGCATGGTTTGTCGGGACATACCGCTACTTCATCTAGTTGTAAAGCTCTTCAATCGGACAGAGTAATGCCTCCTGAACTTCTCCCCATGTCTTACAAGTAGACAGTCAGTGTTCTAGTTCCCCTTGCGCTCGCACTTCTCGCATTCTAAAATCTACGATTATCATGCTTAAAAGACCTACCGTGAGTACACTCCCGTCTAGGGTGCTCCTGGTTAGCCCGGACAGGTATACTCTTTAGCTGCACGACCCGGTAGGCGCTGGCCTGGAGCGCTGACTATCTTCCGCCAAGAACAGGTAACGATATTTCCCTTCCTCTGAATTCTCCCTACTCGTCTTCCGAACTGGTACCCTCCGTGTCCATTGCAACCATGCAAATAGCACAGGTGTCATGACAGAAAGTGACGTACTGCCTTGATCCAGGTTATGTCAAGACCTGTTCCTGTCCGTTCCGACGTCTGCATTGAGAAGTCGATTTATGCTTCGCTCTCTCTGACGTTACTTTTATCTCGTTGGTACTCTTGAGACGCGGCAAGGCGAGCTGGTCGGCCAAATCCCCATCGTCGAGCATACTTATAAAATAATCTACATGTTCTTGAGCAGCTTCAGACCGACCAGCATCTTCCTCAACCGGTATATTGGTTCTTATACCAGCAACGTCAAACCAAGGGAGACATACGAGGGGAGCTCGTCAGCTCTCATCATTTTATACGAGCCACTGACATCCAGGATCAACAGTATATGCCTCCACCAATTGTTTTCAGTCATTTCAAACTTCCCGGTTGAGTTCCTGGATCCTGTTCTACGCCAGACCCTTCCTTATGTTATCCAAGATCCAACACCTCTCATGCTCTTGAGTTGGTCCCTCAGAAATGCTGACTTGGTCTTTCTCAACTACCCTATAATATGACCGCCTTTCAACTCTGCCGGTGGTGTTCTTATATTCGGAGTTTGCTGAGATCCTGACCCTATCTATCGCTCCTAAGTCCAAGTCGAAAGCTTGGAAAGATGGCATGATATCTCGGCAAGCCACGCCGCCTAGGTTTGGTCGTAGCGATACTTTGCTGACCTGACCGATTCCATGTCGATATCACTGAGTGAAAGTTTTCTGTGGGGGTGTCTACCAGGTCGGCGTCATTAACGAGGGCTGGGCTCGTTAACTTGAGGCACGATCAATCTCGACCGTATTGACTCCATATCCCCATCCACCAGTATATCAGCGCAATGCTGGCTCGACTTAGCATCCGTTCCATATTTGTAGGCGGCTCTATTGTGCGGCACGAATCAATTGCCGGCGCTGGCCACGTCCGTAGTAATACTCGTCTTTGAGTGCATCAACCACTACATAAGACCCAAGCAAGTGATGCGAATCGCAATTAACAGCGTCACTTAAGGAGTTTTTTGTTTCTTTTTCCATGCCTCTCAGTGATCTTGACCTACACTGTGCTGATGAGTATGATGCCTGCAGATGTTTTCGCTTGGGTGATAAGTGAGATTTTTCCACGCCTTGTGTGGATCCACTCGTCATAAAACTTGACTTAACACCATCTCTCACCTCCACATTTTACCTGCTGCTTAAATGTTTGGACCTGATTGCACTTAATGTGGAGGAGTTTGAGAAGATATCGAATATGTTCGTACTAGTGAAGGATATCAATACCCAAGTGAGGCGAGAGAGATGCTTACAAAACATGTTTTACCCATACGGCGACCGCACGAACATTAGTCCCTTGGTGCATTTTCAATTGGAAGGACGGGTTTCGTGCGAGCTGGTAGATAGTGACAACGTATGGCGTCACAATGAGCGAGTACAATCTCAATTATTTGGGGTGGTATATGGAATCCACAACATGTTTCTCATATTTCATTTTTCCGTACATGGCACTTGACTACTATTTGGTCAATGTGTTCTTTATGATGGTGTTGTCTTCTATTTCCCTTAACGAAATAGGAATGTTTTCTATCGACAGGAGTGATGGTCTCCTCTGGATAGATCATCCTACTCTGACCAAAACTGGAATGCCTTTTCATGTCAACGAACCCATCAACAGAGGGAAACCCAAAAAGCGCTCCGTTTTTTCGTCTCCCTCGTAGTAAAGTGGTCTTTTTTTTACAAATACACATTAGTTTTAACACAACTATTCAAGTTCGCTATCGTTCTCCGGTTCATCTAGTGAATGCTATTTGATCTCGGTAGAGGGGGACGCATTCAGCACGTTAGTGGCAGCAACACCATCGCTTGAACGGGAGTGGTAGTGGTGTATTGCACTATACTACACTAAACTAAACTACACTAAACTAAACTAAATTATACTATCCTATCCTATACTATACTATACTAGATTATACTATACTCTGATGCTGTATTGGCTGGGTCACATGACACAAAAAACTGCTTCAATGATAAGCGCGTCGCATATTTTTGCTAATTTCTGTAACCAAAATAAAAAATATATAATTTTAGTCTGGTCGTGGCTTTGCCACCCCGGGCGCAATATCCCGTCGGTCGACGCTCCCCTCTCCAATAGATAAAGGGTCCGATTGGTAGTCACTATTATATTTGACATATAAAAATTAATCGGTATTCTTTTTGTATTGCGCTTTTAACATAGTCGCAGATTACGGCAAGTCTAGTGCAAGCAAGGTAATGTGCTATGTTGATAGAATCAGTCACCGGCGATCCAATTATCTGTTCCATGTTTGAACCAGGTTCGATTCTCCCATCACTGAAATCTGATTCCACTTAGATGCAAGCATCAATGAGTTTTTAAGCATCTAACTAGATCGGTTAATACTTCGCAGTCAGTCTTATCATTTCGGTTTCCTCCATAGCGGTCTACGATTGGCGATTTCACACAAATTAAACCCCTAGCTAGGATAAGGTGTGTGTGAACTGGATCCAAGATGGATAATATATTTGCTCACGCCTAATTGTATTTCCAGCAGATGCATATATGTTGAATATTACGAACCCATTCCACTGTACTGATATAAAACGTTCCGTTCATTTGTCACTTCTCCATGGTGTAATCTGATCTACTATAGCCGGGTCCCTCCCCGTTTCGGCTCCGAAACACTCCACAATAATAACGGGGGGGCCCGATCCATATTGACCCCATAAGCTTTCCCATCAGCCTGATATTTCTCTTTCATTATCGTGAGAGTTGATATGGGTCTCTTGAAGCAGAATCATGTGGGGTTGATGTTTAGGTTTGGATTTTGTCAAGGTACCAACCAGTTGGTGATATCTTCCTTCTTGAAACCCCGTGCATTCTGGCCTCGGATTTGTACTTCTCTTTGATCCTCGAAGCCGTTTGTTATCACTGTTTAGGATGGTATTCTTGATCTTTAAATAGCCGAAGTGAAATATCAAAATACGAATGGTTGATCAAGGGATGGTCGACCATACGTATAGCTGCGTCGTTGCCCTTAGAAACGTAATGACCTTCTTAGGTCAATGCCCCCGTCTTTTTGTTGTGAGTGCGGTTGCGGAATGGGCACGTGAATTGTCCTAACGAGTTTCACTAAATTTACCCATGCGTTGGGTTGTCCCTCCAGTACTTCGTGTACCCAACTTGTATATGATGGAACCGAGTCCTTGTCTTTAGGGTAAAGTTCACCTATATTCTGGAACAGCTCGGTTGAAAAATGGGGGAATCTGATTGGTCAGATGGTAGTCACAATCTCGGTTAACTCAACCGACCTCGAAGAGGTCGACTGAGTCAACAGATCCTCGATTATAAAATTATACAGACACTTTCAACCAAACCTCACAGACATGAATGACGCTATTTTTGTTCACCCATTTCACTTTTTTTAAAGGTGGGTGTGTTTTCTCTAACTTGGTTGGTCCTTCGGTTAGGAGTCTCTAACCAAGGTGACTCTAACCGAGGTGAACTTTTCGCGTCATAATAGAATCTATGGGATGATACACCTCTCTCAATAAAGCTGCTATTTCTTCTGTGCGTATAGAAGACATCTCGCCAAAGTGACTGCTAAATGGGGTGCACATTACTTGATTAATGGTCTGCTTAAAAAAATTCGCACTTTTGAGTTGTAACCATTCTTGAAAACAATTGCCCCCAATTTGATCGGTGAGTGAGTGCCGATAACCTTCGTTCTCACCTTCGAACCTTTGATTAGGGATTCCTGGTACCTCGCCTTCCAACATTACTTACCAACACTGCCGCCGCCAAGGTGCTGCTAAAGATTTCAAACAATCAATAAATGGTATGCTCCCAGTTTTTCTTTTAGCAGACGCAATAACCGATCCCTCCTGTGTCACTGTTCGCTTCCAAACTGATGTAGCTGTAGCTACGAGAGGAAATGGAATCTTTGTTATTCTCCTTTGTACTCACCCCATGTCTGGTACCACACGGATGTCCAACTTCACTTCTGTTGCATCTAGCATTTCCTTTATATCATTAATTAATCCCCTTTGGATGAGCTTTTGCTTAGAACTTTCTGATGTCGTTGACACTGGCTATCCTGCTGGCACTTTGTCTTCTTGTTTGGTCTCATATATCGGCGTTTGACACTCGGTTCACTTTCACTGTTACTTGGCAGCTCATTGCTTTGTGACGATTCATATTCTGAGATAGTAGAGTGGGCCTACACTTATAACATTTGATCCCGTGTGTGAGTCAGATTTTCCAGATCTTGGAATGCCTCAGCGTCGGTCACTGCGGTGAATCGACCAGCTATGCCTTTGTTTGTCCGTGGGGGGAGGCGATGACGAGAGAAAACCCCGGCAGTCGGGCCGATGTCGTTCAAGGCGAGGACCAACGCCTTGAGCGCATATTCATCTCACTGCACCAGTGGACCGAAAACGCCGCATTCTGCATCCCTATGTTGCTTTGGATGCAACACATCTGCACTACAAGGATCGAGGAACGATGTTTACCGCGTCTTGCCTCAGCCCGAATCGGGACATCTTCATGGTCACGCTCGCGATTGGCATGATCGAAGATGGTGATCACTGGGAGTGGTTTCTGCGTTACTTACGCCTCTCAAGTGACGTGTTTCTCAGGCCGGAAATAGTCTTCATCAGCGACCATGATAAAAGACTTTCGACATCCGTGCACGTGTACCCGGAGGTACCACACAGTTACTGTGGTGGAGCCGATTTCCAAATCCAGGACGGATGTCTTGGGCGAAATCCGGATACCCACTAGCCCGAACGACCAACTATCGTAGGGGGTACTCCATTGATTCTGATCGCCAATGAATCGGATGAATCACCACTGTGGTGACTGATCCGATCTTCCCGGCCATCCGACCGGTCATCATGTGCGATAGAATCCATACTTAACTTCATTTCACCTTGTGTACCCATTGATCGGGGGATGTTACACTCACTCAGGTGGACTCGGTGACGAAAACGATGATCTTGATCAGGTCGGAGGGGATGACCTTCTCGAGACGGGGGTGTCCTCGGGTGGAAAGCTTCACCTGAAGAACGAGTCAGGTCATACTTAACTTCAGTATCTAGGCACTGATCGGAGACTTCGTCCGATCAGGCCAGCCAATAAGAGCGAGAGACAACGAGAAACCAAGAAAACGCACGATCTTCCACAGTAACCCACAAACGTTATCTCCACAAAACCTTTCCAATAATAAACGTGTTCCAAACACGTGCGCGTAGGGGGTGAGGTTTGAAAACCTAAAAAAAACCGTCGGGGGCCTTCCGGTAAGCCAAAATGCGTCTAAGCACGTCTTAACCGGGAATTAAGTTGAACTACAGGGGGCTAGTTAACCCTGTGCTCCCAATGACCGCGACACGTGGCGGAGCGACTCTTTGCTTAGGTGGAAATTCAAAACCTGTTATTATATATGCAATGTCCTATACTTAGTGTACCATACACCAACTCATATAACTGCATCATACTTCGCTCCTGTTCGCTTCGTCGCACGATTGCGTCGTACCACCTTACCCATCCTTGTTGCACCTTCAAACTGATCCGTACCACTTCTGGACTGATTATGGTCAAACTCTATGGCGATCTTCAACCATCCCGATCTCTCGATAAACAGCCTGGAACCTACTCGAGATCTGCCTCTCGGACACTGTTCGCCTCACATCCAAACCAGCTTAACCGAAAACTTCGTCTCTCTTCACACCTGGACGCCGGCTTCGGGCCGATCGGTTCAGATTATGATCAGCACAGCGATCGGCATAGTTATCAGCTCGGTGATCTGGGCGATCAGCCCCGGATCACCTCGAAACACCTCAGGGTTACCACCACATCGACATTACCAGTTCAATTGACCATATTCTTGACCTTCAGTAGGGATACAAAGATCGCACCGACTCAGCATTTCTCGTGAAGTTGGCCCTGATCAGTCCTTCTTGCGTCAATTCTGGATGGACCCATCAACTCTCACCGCTTGGCTTGGCTTAGTAATGCTCGTACGGCTCGCCGCTCAATATGCCCAGTTCTATCCTTTACCCGATCTTCGTATTCTAAGGAAGAGTCAAGCGACTCGGCCGATCGGGCCGGGATTTCCATATCACATCCAACTTCAGCATCTGTACCGTTCATGACTCATTCCGAAACTGGATTCTGCTGTCCCTGATATATCACTTCGCCATTGATGCCGTATCTCCAGTTTGTCTCGGCTGGTCCAGTCGTGTACTTCCACGTGAACTCCACTTAACATCCAATATCCCGATCAGACCGTGACATTCGTCATTCCATTACTATCTGTGACCAGGAGCGATAACGGCATTTGGCTTATCCCTTCACACTACAACAGTCCGTTGTCAAACGCCTTTCATCGTATACGAAATCAGCCTGTCCCACCCATCAACTGCCTTATCTTGATGGGTGTTCCCATCGCCACCAATCAACGGGCATGTGTGGTCCACCTTATTCTCAACTTTTTGTCAGATCGCTTCACCACATTACTGTGCGTTTCATATCAAGAAGAACGTGAAGGTGAACTATAAGACGGACTTGAACAACGAGATCAACGCGATCGCAAAGTGCTTGAGACCACACGAGTACACCGAGTTGATGACTGAAGCGAAAGGAGAGCATCCAGCGGAGCGAAGTACCTCAAAGGTAGGATGTACCCTGTACCCTGTGTCTGTAACTTGCCATGTGGGTGAGGCGGCGAATAGTTAGTTTCTCCTCATACGAAAGGAGACGTGGTTTGCGTACCTGAGCGACATCGTCAGGAAAATCCAGGTGCGATCGTTGGAGAAAGCTAAGGAATACGAGAACATGACGGGTGAGTTTGCGCCATGGGTCACCACGAAGGTGAAGAAAGGCATTCGATTGGAGCAGAAGTGGTTGGTAGCGCCATCGTCGGACGATATGGTCGAGGCTTCAAGGCTATCTGATTACTCGTACGCAAAGGTGCGGCTCGACCTCCTAATGTGCTCGTGCGGATTTTGGACGGAGTTTGGGTACCCGTGTTTGCATGCCTGTGCGGTGTTGCATTTCCTTGGCCACGACCCACTCACGTTGATCTGACCAATCTACTTGACAGCTCGTCTGCAACAAGATTTCGGTGCTAAGGCGCCCGGGTTTGACACACGTACGCTGTCGCCATTGGACATGCAACCTCTCCTCATTCAGGCCGCTCAAGGCCGACCGCGATCAGTGCGAATTCGCAACAGGAGCGACTACCTGTACAACGACTTGCCTGTATACTGCTCGAATGGCGGTGTGCCCGGCCACAACGTGAGAACCTGCGAGCGTCGGAAGAAGGAGGCTGCAAAAGCTGCTAAGGAGCGCCAGCAACGACTGGAAGCACGACGAGCACAGGGAAGCCAAGCAGAATAGACTTGCAGTAGCTGCAGGGTACGGTAATGGTGCAGGGTACGAATCGGATACTGGATAGGTCTTGAGCACAGCATACATCGGCATACAGTATACGCTTGGCATAAAACTAGCGTCTGACGCGCCCCGCTGGCTTCGCTCATTTCTCAAGAGCTCTGGTATGTTCGTGTTTGTTCTCTGTATACCAAACGTGGGTGGAAAAGCAAAAATACGCGTGAGTTGTCAAATCGGAAATCATACGGGTCCGATTCCGAATTAGTTTAAAATACAGGTCCGAGAAGGGATTTCCCGTTTCTTCCCAGATGTTCCATGCCGTATCGTTTCTTACCACTAAGGCCTAAAAAGGTCAACTAACCGTTCAGTTTCTGCTGTCTTGAGTTGAGGAAGTCTCTTGGCTGCCGATGTTAATCAAGATACTGGCCCTCTGGTCTTCACAAATACTTTCAAAATAATTCTTTAATGAGGTCCAGCCATGCTTGGACTCTTGGTTTGGTAATTGTTGCTTGAGTTAATCCTGTTGTAAGAGCACCGACCATTCCTTCCAATGTACATTCTTCATGGAGGTCTTCTCCCGACGGCCCTCTTTCCTCTGAGGGCTTACTGCTCTCTTCACTATCTGTAAAGTGATCGCAGTATTTGTAGACCTTCTGGTATGGTGCTTTTGACCGGTAATCCCGGTAAATTTTGGATCATCCCTTGGGAATCCGGGACGATGTTCTCTGTCCTCGTTCCAGGACCATCTGACATACCGCCGATGAACCATGCACCTTTCTGATGGTATGTCCATGTGTTTTACTGGGCTCAGGCCCTGGGTCATCCATGGACTTGTCACCGCTCGTTGTTAGGACTTTGATTGTTCGTGGTTGAAGTTGCAAATTAGAAACTTACAGTAGGTAACTGCCAATTTGGGGCCTCCTGGCCGCTCCTGGTTTTGCCCAATTAGGGTTGACAAAAAAAATCAGCGTATCAATTGGTAGAAAAAACAAAATGACAGCGAACCGATTGGTAGATTTTTCTACCTAGGGGATAAGGTGTAGTAAAGGTCATACAAAAACTCATTTAAAAAAGCGGCCTCCAATTTGGCATTTCGTACTTTTGCGAGACGCGAACAGAAAGAGTTAATATTTTTGATACATTAGCCCATTAGCGATAGATAAGCGGCTATAAAAAATCCAGATTAGTTGGACTTTCACCCAAGTTTTTTTTGCTTAAATAGGTAATGACTACACTAATCGGGAAATACTATTCTGACCCCCTCGAATTGATACGTTGACCCCCATTTACAAAAAAGGACGCAGCATTTCTAAGATTTCTAAAATAATGTTACGGTATGCTACCGGTAATAGGTAATTATTATTGGGAGCCCTTTTTGCTACTTGAACACCCCCTGTACAATAAAGTAGGTACGTCATATCTATGCACAATAGGACCGTCATTTTTAGCCGTCTTTGTAGCAAAAGGGGGTGCAACGATTCAAAAGCTGACAATATCTCTCTGCAATAAGCTGCATCAGGCTAATTTCTTGGTGCGTATCAGGCATTCAAATGATAGACTTAAGGTGTGTAGTCACGAGAGCTGCGAGTGCTATCAAGTAATCAATTAAGGAACGTTAATAGGCAAAGATTCTGCTCTTTCCTCTATATCTGCTTTTTATGGAGTCATTAGGCTTTAATGCTTCCATTTTACCTGCTTTTGAACCTCTTTTGTAATGAACTACAATCCTCAATAGTATTTTTAAATATTGAGCTTAGATGTTGTCCAACTGCAAGAAAAAACATTTAATTGGAAAATGAACTATTTTATGCTCTTTATGTAGTTTAATGATAATAGGTTGCTAGATACATCTTGAAAATAAAAACTTTTAACACGTACGACTAGACCTATAGCTTAAACAATTGCGTCGGCCAATTAATTGAAGTGAAAAAGAGTGTTCCGAATGCGAAGAGAAATGATGATAGGCTGCCAAGGAATAATAACTTCTGTAACGCCGAGTCATATTTTAACCAGCACACAATTAGTAATGCACAGGATATTTACAACTCTAGAGGCTGCCTGCATCTACATTGATACAATTTTATTGCCACTTATTTATAAGCTGGCATTAAATTTCAACTTGTTTTTATAAAAACAAGTTGAAAAGGTATGCATCAGCTAGGTTTTCTTGACCTGCATCATTTTTCTTATTATCTCTTTCTTATCAAGCAAAAGCGTCTTCAAACTCATAGATATTAGCAGAATCGAGTTGAAGGACAAGCCATGAATAAAGCATGACTTTATTCTTTACGGTACGTTGTACCTACGTTTTGGTACAGGGGTGTGTGCAAAAGGGGTGTGCATGGCTCCCAAGAATAATTACCTAGTAAAGTTACCGGTAACATACTGTAACATTATTTTAGAAATCTTAGAAATGCTGCGTCCTTTTTTATAAATGGGGGTCAACGTATCAATTCGATGGGGTCAGGCTAATGTTTCCCATACTATGCACACATGATATCCCATGTGTAACTATTCTTGTTTGTATATACTGTACTATACTGAAGTTTTTAATGGATAATTTTCAGTGTATAAACACTGCATACATGCTGGTTAGGTAAATCGCAATGTTTTACTATGCATCTATCATTTTTGTGAAATGTGTAGCCACATCTTAAGGAAAAAGTTCACCAGTGTTTGAGTCACCTCGGTTAGAGACTCCTAACCGAACGGCCAACCAAGTTAGAGAAGACACACCCACCTTTCAAAAAAATGTGAAATGGGTGAGCAAAAAAAGTCTGTGAGTTTTGGTTGAAGGTGCCTGTATAGCTTTATAACCGAGGATCAGTTGACTCAGCCGAGTCAGTTGAGCCAAGACCACAATCTGACCAATCAGATGCCCCCATTTTTCAACCGAGCTGTTCCGGAACAGAGAAGAACATTGCCCTCAATGAAGATACGTTATATTGTTTACGTACTTACTGGATTGATGAAAAACCAGACTTATCTCACCCTCGTCTTATCAACGATAGGAATCCAACGGAAGTGCTTATGACTATCGCCACACATCAATTTTTTTTTCCCTCGGAGCCTTCAACGTCTACCTCCATCTCCCTCACTATCGCTACTTCGATGAGCAAGCACATTTTCTTCGTCGTCCTTGCTCTTGCCGTCACTGCAAACAGTAGTGCTCTACCCCCCTCCACTGTGGATGAGACGTCCGAAATGGCCGTTGCGAACATGGATCACGCCACTTCAACTCATGGCGAAAGCGAGCGATTACTTCGTGTGAACAATAAGATGACAGATATATTGGGTGAGGAAAGGGCTGGAAAAGCACCTTCAAAAGCTATGCTTTTGGGGGCAGAAAAATTATCAACATCCAAGGCTAAGAGAAAGCGGGAGTTAAAGTTACCCGCTAAGAAGCTGAAGCCGAAGAAACCCATCGAAGCGGACGCGGGTGCTGCTGGTGCAACTGGTGGTGGGACCTCATCATCGATTTCCGAACTAATCGATCGTTGGGGCATTGATTTGGATGAAGTTGGTAAAAGGGAACAATTGCTACAACAATACGTAGAAAGTAGCGATCGCTTCGGAGGAAAGATGTTTAGAATGGCTGTAGGAAGCGTGTACTTCGAGCGTAAGCCGTTTTTGGAAAGAGAGAAGAAAATGAAGTCTACCAGAGACTTTTCGGACCTCGAACGCGCGGTTGATGAATGTAAGGAACAATTTTCGAGCACCGGAGTGGATTTTGGTAAAGTGCTTTCATTAGCGGTGGCGATGTATAGTAACGAACTTTTAAAACCGAGCAATTCGGTGATCGTTGACATGGCTCTTGGAAGAGTATTTCTCGCAAGTCGAATGACGTAAATGTTCTTCAGCAGTTACAGTGTTGACTCGATTGAATGAGTCTATTACTGTTGAAGTAGTACGTCGCAAGACGCAGCATAACGACACTTTGCTTGTGGTATCGATAACTACTTGGCGTTAATCTAAAACGGTACCTTTGTAAGTTTGTTATTATCGTACAAAAGGTTACTCAAATCCAAAAGCCTGACTCAAATGGTTTAAATATTTTACGTGTTGTTTTAAACATTTTTACACATGAATTTATGGTAAAACACGACTAAGTTACTAACAAGGCGGCGTGTCACTCTTCCAATTAGGTTATAAATGAAGTGATGGTGCCCAGAAGCGACCTAATTAAGGTAAGCGACTTACCACCCACTTTTTGCCTTCACAAAAATAACTTATGGAATAATTGATTACACTCACGAAAGCGGACTTGATCAATTCAACAATTGTATCATCTTGCTACGTTGGATATAGAAATGCCTCTTAAAAGTAGGTAGTGTGTCGAGAAAACGTACAGAATGCCTAATCCAAATATTTCAGAATGCCTATTTGACAGGACAATTTTTACCCAAAAACGCACACAAAAGGTGAAAGTTGCCAAGCCCAAGTGGTCAATGTGCTTGTGGAATGTGTCACGTTTAGTATTTAGTTTGCATAATCGGCAGGCTGAATTTGTTGTCATTAGAAAAACGCCCCAATTCTTTCTAATATATTTTTTCATGTAGTTCACTGATCTTCACTCCATATTACTCACATCCTCCACCACAATGTACCGTCATCTTGAATCACTGCCACAAACTCGGACACATCTTTAACCCGATTGTAGCACAAAATTTGCTGGTCAGTGCACCTATCTGACGCATGGGTAACCTCCCGATGGATTAAGTGCTGTTGCATTGAACACGTCGTCTCCATCAGAATCCAGTAATTAGGCCTGACAACACAAGCATCAACACGAGCTTCAGCATGCATATCTGTATGGACATCTCTACTGAGTGCCAATCAAAATCATGCCGTCCTTCGCGGTTCCAACAAGGTACTTACTTGGTTGGTTTATCTTGAAATTTGTATGCTGCAAGAGTACCTAACTTGCTTTTTGCCAGATCCCCATACAATTTTGGACGCCTGCCTAATACTGTATGGGTTTGAAAGAATACCTATTTTCCATTAAATTAGGTAATAGGTAGTTCTACATACTTTTAAGAGGCCTGTATATAGAGATAGGATCATTCGTAACATTAACAAAGCATTGCAAACCGCGATGCTTCGTCGCTTGAAATGTATTTTGCCACTTGACCTGTAACGCCAGCGGCATGTTGCTAAAGAAAATCCAATATGCTTGTGAAATGGCATGTAATGATGGACGTCTCAATCTATCTACAGCGACAACATAAATATTGAACCTAACTGTTTTCATTTTATTCTCTTAAATTTAAAATCATGGCGTCAATGAACGTACCGGACGCGTTCGTCGAGCCGCGAGCGAATGGAGTTTAACAACATTTCGATTGTGAATTTGGGCAAGCAGAACGCAGCTAGTGCTGCCAACAACGCGCTAGCCCCACCCGCCAGAAAATCAAGGGTACCATGACTCACAGTTTTGACGTCCGAGACGATAAATCCATAAAATTGGCAGATTCGAGCAACTAGAATGACTCAATTGACACCACCAAGGAATCTTAACATGTTGGGATAAATGCCTCGCATCGAAAACCAACCAAACTATGTAAAGAAATGGTCCCGGAATTGGTTAACGGATGATGAGGGATACATCCACTAACCCGATTGGTGGAAATGTTAGCCCAAGCTAGTTGCCCGTGTCGGTTACTAACATACGGTTTGAGAACACTCGCTACGGCTGGAGCAATAAATGGACACGGAAACAGGCTAAAAGAGGTGATCCGGATGCTGTGGGTCATGCCAACCAGAAGTTGACCAGCTGGATCAAGCTGGGCTAAAAGGCGGTTGATGGTGGACATAGGTGGTCAAGGGACAAATTGGTCAAGAGACAGATAAGAAGCTCCAGGGAGGTCATGTTCTTGTAGTAGCCGGATAAAACACCGGATATAGGGTACACCATAGGTTTATATTAGATCTAACTTAAGTTAGAATTAAATATCAGTTTACGTTTCTCTTTCTAAGACACAAGTCGTCATTGGTGCAGCAAAGGGTTAACAATGTCCCCACGAGTTGTTATTGGTTTGCCCGGGGAAGGTTGAAAGGAACCTACCGGAAGTCCCCTGACCGGGAGTCGTTGAGAAAACTTATACTCATTCAAATCGCCCGTGTTTGGAACACGGTCTAGTTCTATTGGAAAGTAAGGTAAAGTTTGACTTACTGTGGAAGATCGTGGAATATTGTTTGGATTTCCTGGCTACACATAGATAAGAATAACCCCTTTGTTATCTTTGGTTAAGCTGGCCAGTCGATTAATCTCGGTCCAGCATTTGCGGTACTCTAAACTCAAGTATAACGCCGGTCCGCTCCCCGGTGAAGATTTCCGCCCAGAAGCAACCCTAGTCCTAACCCTAGTCCACCTATTAAACCGGCTTTCAACTTTTTGCCCTAGAGTCCACCAAAAGAGCGTAATCGCCAGTGCTGTCGGGCTCACAAGGTAAGCTTTATACAAGATGAATCATCCCAGCTGTCACAGCCAAGGTGATGGAAGTAACCGGTCCAGCCAACTTGATGCTGGTTCGAACCAAGACCTCGATTGGTGGAGTACCCTAGTTATCTGTGCCCCCGTGGGTGTTCGCATCTCGGAAATGCATAGTCAGGAAATCCAAACAATATTCCGCGATCTTCCACAGTAAGCCAAAACTATACCTTCGTTTCCAATACAACTTACCCGTGTTCCAAACACGACCTAGAAATGGCCAGAGCATTAAATGCTACATCTTAAAAGAGAGTGGAACAAAACTGCAGACCATCTGGTCACGTTGGTCAATCGAGACCAAGTCGGAGTAACGGCTTTTGATCCTACCCTGCTATCGGATCTGGTAGAATTAATCGACTACCATAACTTATTCGGACTGCAGACACCGAGGAGTTAATTCGAGTTAATGCTGTCACCCGGTCGCAGAAGCGCCGTTCACTGGCCGCCGACCCACCAAAATACAAAAGTAAGAAATGAAAAGGTGCGCAGCAGCTGCGGGCAGAACGGATCCTCACGCGCAGTACGAAGAGGAGTGGATGGTGAATCTTAAAGCGTATCTGAATGGGGAAGTGGAAACATTGGGTGCAGAGCAGCTTTAAGATGGCTCCGACTACGAAGTGGATGAGGATGTGTTGTTAATTTTCTATCGAGATGCTGTTCAGCAGGAGGCCGATAGGAATAAGTCAGTACGGTAAGTCGTGCCGACCACATTACAATCGGATGTCCTTCACCATTACCATGTAAGTTTGGAAGGGGGCATCACGGCATTGGACGAACATATCACAAGATTAATGCACACTTTCATTGGAGAGGCCTCTACCGCAGTGTGCAAGCTTATGTGGACGGATTGTGGGACGGGGAAGGGTCGGCCGACCATTAAAGGGCGGTCACCGGGAAACATACAAGCAACGTATCATTTCCAAGTTAGCGCGATGGACCATACCCCGCCCCTACCTAAGTCTCGAAATGGATATATTACTGGTGTTCAATCTTGTTTGATGATTGGGTTTGACTGACGAGAAAAAAATCTGGTCGGATTGGAATGGTTAAATACCAGAAGCCTCTGAACCATCAAGCAAACTTTGAACCGTCATCGATTTTGTTGACAGAGGCTGATTGACGATCCACATAATTGATACAAAGGACGCTACTGGTTTTAGAAATTAGACGTAAAAATAACAAGTTACATGCTTATCATCTGCTTCTATCTACATGGTATGATTGGCATATAAACTAAGCATTAGATAAGTACTTAAAAGTTTGTCGTCCATCGAAAATTTCCAAGGTGCTGTTGAGACAATAGCATTAAGGGACGCTCTTGCCACATAATTGTGCATATAATCTCCAGTCGAAGATGAAAACAAGTCGAGATCGCTAAATTACTTGTGTATGTGGTTTTTCATCTGTCCGCTGCAACTTGTGTTCGGCAGCCTACATGGCTTCACTGCACGAGTACCACTTTTTCTAATGATTTTCGTTTGATTCAAGATGAACCCGTTTTGGTAGTCCACTAAGTTAAGGGTGATGCCTACGAAACTACCCGACCCGCCGAAAGACATAAACAGCAACTCCACATCTGGAATATACCTGTCGTCGTAATTAAACTCAGCCGCCACGATCAGCGGAAACAGTGCAAATCCAATATTCTGACACAATATATTAGATGCACATGACGTTCATAAACGTTAAAGAACGTGTCCACGAGCAAAATTATATGGTGCGACTTAAGTACTGCCCTGAAGGGCAGTGATCACTCCGTACGCCGTTCCCACGTGCTTTGCATCTTCCACGTCTGCATAAGCACACTCGGGGACATGTTAGAAATCTATAATTCAGTATTCTAAGATTTTACACGGAACGGAAGGCCACAATGCTGAAGAAAAAACGCTGTAGGCTACACCTTGAAGTATCAGCGGCACGTAAAACGTTATTTGGGTTTTTCCAAGCATGCCGTGGACTGCCGTTAGTGCTATGGGCGCCACCAACGCCAGAAAGGCGCGTATGCCAATGCGATCGACTACGAACTTTAAAAATAGAGATATGACAGCGCTGATGAGATATGGGATAGACATAGGGGGTATCGGCCTCCCGAACCGCATCCGTTTTTGTAGCATAATACGACGGCCACGCTTCCATGCATCGTCGTCACAATTAATTTTGTCTCCATAAATTAGTAGCGGCGAAGTTGAGCAATTTCATTGGTCTAAGGATTTCTCAATTGTGCAATTCACCGAAAGAAGGGGGAGCGGTCACCCGTACGGTGGAAGAATAGGGCATCCCGGGACGATATTTTGGCAATTGATTCATAAATGTAAAGACCATTGCCGCATCGGCGGCAATCTTTAGGTGGTTCTTGAAGAAATGCGCTCCATCAGAAGAATACTAGCAACGTTGTTGATAACACAACCGTACACTACCGAGCAGATCAATGCCATTGGCCAAAATACTGGACGAAAATGCTTCATTACGCTAAAGCAAATAGTTTCAGCAGCTCCACTTTTCTCTTTTTGGTTTACTTTCGCCAACTTTTCAGTTGTCTATCAATCAAGATCACAAGTAACACTGTAAAAGTGGATGTGAGACGCATGATAACACCCACCCACAGCGCAGTCGACACACTCGCCTCTTGGGCAATAGCTGGAGTAAGTTTGTTATTGATGACGCTTTCCATTCGAGCCACAGAAGGATTAATGCTCAAGGCCAAGGCCAACAGACTAATTTTGAACCATGCGGCGAAGCGCTCCTTGAGCGACCCCCAAGCTCTTTCCGCCGAAACCAAACACCACACGGCCGACATTGACGTGTACAAAAGATTGCCGATAAAACGCGCTCAAATTGGTAGCAAAAGTTCAAGCTCAAGCTCAATCGTATCGCTAGATCAAGAAACGATCTGATACTTAACACGTCTTCCGAAATAAGGCACAAAACTACTAGGTGGAATTACTTCGACATACGTGAAATACAGACGCCGGCCGAAATCAACAGTGTAATGGCAGTAAAATAGCGTGATAATAGGAAAAAGGACGGCGAGAAGATATCAAAGCTGAAAAGAAAAGAGTTAATGCTTCACTGGAGTTGTCAATCTTTTTTTGTAGTCAGAGAACGTAACGTGTATGTAGCGATGAGAACTGATCCATGAGAATATAGACACACAAAGGAGCAAGGTCACAAACGGAAACATACGTTAAACTGACTGGGCATATAATTGATGAAGCATTGCCCTCCGCATGTGCTCACGTACCTTGATCCCTCGACTGCACAGCGTAACGATACCCAAAAGACGACCTCACGGCGATGCCGATTACCGATTATTCGGCACTTTGACGCATGCGCAGCGAGTCACTGTAGAATCCTGTCAATGGTTATGAGGTCTGAGCGGTCAAGAATTTGAACCATCAGGGTGTTCAGTCAGCATAAAAGTATGAGCTCCGCTAATTGTATAAAAGTAAAAGGGGATGGGGCACAGTTTGGGTCAATCATCGTGGTTCATAACGATTGAACACCACTACTGAACGGTTAATCTGGGCGGATTTGTTTAAAGGGCTGGTCATAGTTAAAGCCAGTTCCACCCGTACGGCGCAGCAGGTGGCTCAGCGTTACGAGGGTTTGGTTTTATAACGTTTCGGGGCCAGCGAAGGTATTAGGCACGATAGGAAACCTGGATTTATGGCACATGTGCTCCCAGCTTTTAATAACGTTTTAGAGCAGAAACAGAGCGCAACCATGGCTTATAGTCCACAAGCGAACGGAAAGACCGAAAGAATGGTACGGACTCTGACTAGAGCCATTAAGATGTATGTGGTGGAGGCCGACTAGCACGATTGGGACGAATATGCCAAAAGGCTGCTTTTTGCTATTAATTCATCTTACGATCGGGTGAGGGGAGACATCCCCCTTTACTTAGCGTATGGATGGGATCCTTGATCCACCTTAAAAGCCTCGATCCCAATAGAGTGTACCCGAAGCTGCCATCGAGGCACTCGTCGCTGGAGAATGAGGACACGACGCCATAATTGGCTGGCACATGAACAATTGAACGAACGTCTCCGACAAAATATCCAGGGCGCGCCGATCGGAACAATGACCAGGTCAGCGAGCACAGTATAGAGCCAGGCTCCCAAGTATGATTATATCTGGATCGAGCCAAGGAAGGTTTTGCACGAAAGCTGGCTCATATTGTGGCAGGGTCCTTTCCGGGTTGTAGATCTGGTCGGGGAGCATGCAGTTAAGTTAATTACCGCAGGTACTGACTACAACATATATCCGATAGTTCATATGCACGAACTGAACTTTTCCCAGACCGCCCAAGTACTCGTCTGGTATCAATAAACAACAGATTCCATTTTTACGAAGCCCTGTTCCCAAAGACAGCTGGGACAGACCTCAAAACTCAGACGAAAAGATTCTGGATGTTAGATCAGGACAGAAGACAGATTTGGGTGGACCCACAGGGAAGTTTTGGTACAGTGGAAAAACTACGAAGAACCGACGCGGGTAAATGAGCTGGATCTAAATTGTGTACCGCTGCTGAAGGGGTTTGACCGCCAGCGAGCGAGCCAGAATCGATTGGAGGTCATGCAGACTCATGAAGAAAGTGGAGCTGACTCGGAAAATTAGGTCATCCTGGTGTCGTTCGGCAGGTTAAGCCGGAATAGCTGATATTAATCGACCAATCAAATGGTGTACAGGAATTAATCTAGCCGGAAATCGACCAATCAGATGCTGGACAAGAGCTTACGGGGTCAGCACAGGCGGTGAAATTGTGAAGATGGAGGGGTGGTTGGAATACGTAGAGAAGTGGGGAAAGGAGAGGATGTCGCCCAGATATGGGTTAGGAAGCGATAAAGAAATTGGCAAAATTAACAACAATAAATGGATGGGTGGAACGGAGCGAACTAAACAAACGGAAATATGCTAACCACCGGATCGAGATGCAGGCCTTCACTTACCAGTGCGACGAAACTTGTTCTGGACTCGAGTTACACTACGGTCAGGATGGCGGTGGGGGTCTTGTCGATAATGGTTGCGCCACAGATCTTGCCAGTCGATCTCGTCACGATTCTGGTCGTTTAATTTTTTCCATGATATTGTAGCCTAGGGGGTGGTAGCGTGACTGGGGTCGCCTTTTTTTAGTCCTGGATACCAGGTTCCGTCCTCAGCGAACTCCCTACTTTTCTCTACGTTACGGTTGGCCATATGCAACACAATGGGACAAAGGAATAAGTCCACATCACAGTGACCATTTTAATTCCATCAGCGATGCGGGTGCACAGGCTGGTCGAGCCTTCAGCAGCCCGACTGCGGCACCGTTTACGTTGAATACGGGTTTTGTTCAGGCCGGGATCTAGGCGCTGGGCTCCAGCCGAGATGATGAGGAAGTGAGTAGACTCCCAAATAGTCCGACAATGGCAGGAGAAAAATTCCACTTACACACGGCAGAAACCGGCGAGCCAGCCAGTGCAGGGCAGACCCCATATCTGGCATATCCACCTCCAATACTGACCACGGTTCTAGAGACATAACCGTTTTGATCTGCTCAGAATTGACCACGTCAGGACGCCAGGCCGAAGCACGTGGTGCCCGGGAAGACGGAGGATTCCCGAGGAGGAATTCAAAGGGGAGGATAGTCTTCAACCGACCCCTTGGACTCTTCATCTGACCCCTCGGACTCGTCATGTCTGAGTCCTGCTCGTCCAATTCGAAGACGGCCCGACAGGGTGACGTTTCAACGTCCTCTGTGGTAGCCTCGTCGTTGTTTAAATCGAACAGGCCTGATTTCTCTTCCTCGTCTGGGGAAGCGGTGGATGGTCTTCGGGGATCATGAGGAAAAATAGCAGGAAGAACTGGGAAGGGCGGTGAGCCAGGCGAATACTCTTGGACATCATCATGTGGGGGCGACCCTCCAGAATCTGGCTGACAGGAAGTGGTCGAATACGGATTCAGGTTCGTCCTCACTCCAGACCCTTGAGATTTCCGCCAACAAGGCAGACTGGATGGTCCCTTCAGTGACCACATGAGATGGAAGGGACAGATTCGGCTGGACCTACGTTTGCCTCTGTTTATCGTGGAGCCCTTGGTGGGTGGTTGGGCCGCCAGCTGTGGTGACTGTGGGGGTTTAGGGTGCCGGGAAGAATTCTACATCCAGAGCCGCTTGGGTATCCCAGCATCTGCAGTCTTCAGGTGAAGCAGAATAAAAAAAACGCAGATGTAAGTAGCCCAAATTTTGAATCGGTAGCGAGGACACCCATCATGGATAGGCAGGATACGACGGTTGATTTCTGGGACATGCCGATCTGACGTCGAAATTTTATATGCAATATATGAAGATCACCGCTGGCACGCCCTATCTCAGGTGGAGTGGATCAGCTACGTATTACGACTGGATGTTCGGATACTGGACCAGGCCAAAAACCGACCGAGATATTAACGACGGAACAATTTTACGGTTGGTTCAGTATGTTGGATATCATGGATTATGCTATCCAGGTCGGTTATCCGTGATCCGAATAGTTCGACGGTGGTGGATGTGAACCCTTGGTTAATCGTTTGAATGTGCTGCCCAGTTTCAAGACCTGGTGGTCTAAGAGAGTAAAAGACGTCCACACATACAGCATTGATCCGTATGGAGGCGTACCAACAAAATAAAGTTTGAACCGGTTACAAAGATGAGCCCAAACCGGTCCTGATCGACACCACGAGATCAGCTCAAGTCAGCCTTAAAAAAGCTGACCATGAATTGATCTCCTAAGGTTTAATACGTGTCAGTTGCAGAAGTCGGGTTCAGATCAGTGAGAGAAGCTGCTATCTAGAGGTAACCTTCAGCCGGTCTCAAGTCGAACCGAGTAGTTCCCGGTTAGCCTCCAGATTTTGATCACAAGGAGTTTAATCAATGTTGGGGCTATTTCAGCCCCAGCAATCGGCTTTAGATCATCCTTAGAAGCTGACTACGAGCCGATTCCGAGCTGATTCCAGAAGGTCCAGGTCAGGTCTGTTGAAGATCGGGTAAAGCTGGCATGGCCTGGTCGAGTCGGTTGAAGAACAGGTTGGTTGAAGATCAGTCAAGAACCAGGTTGAAGATCAGTTGAAGATCGGTCGAAGGAGGTCAGGTTAGTTGAAGATCAGTCGAAAATCAGGCTGAAGATCAGTTGAGGATCGGTCTATGGAGGTACCGGCCAAAACATGTGATAAGACAATCAAGATCGAAGTATTACATAAGTCATGTAGGTACATTAGGTATTGAATATTGAATTTAAAAAATAAGATTGGATTTAAAAAATAAGATTGGATTTACCCCCTAAGCAAAGAGTCGCTCCGCCAGGTACCGGTGGTCATTGAGAGCAAAGGTTTAGAAAGGCCCCTGTAGATCAACTAAATTCCCGATTGAGACACGCATAGAAGCATTTTGGCTCATCGGGAGTCCCCAACAGGATTTTTTTAAGGTTCTCAACCCTCACACTCACACTCCGAGTTTAGATTACGTCATACACATTGGAAAGGTTTTAGTGGAGATAATTTTGTGATTTAAAAGTGGAAGATCGTGATTATATCGTGGTTATTTTGTTATATCTCGTGTATTGGTTGGTCCAGTCAGTTGAAGAATCCGGACCCGACCTTAACGGTACTCTTACGTGGTACCAACCCTAATCCGTCCACCGGGGAAAATTTCCACCGGAGAACACTCCCGTCTCGAAGAAATCAAATCCTCCGACCTGATTTGGAACATCTAGAATTCACCTGAGTGAGTGTAACCATGGAATGCCAATGGGTACACAAGGTGAGATAAAATTAAGTTATGATCCTTTTGTGCTTGATGATCTGTCGGAAGACCGGGAAAATCGGGCCAGTCACCCTAGTGATGACTTGTCCAATCCTGCAGCTGATCAGGATCAACGGAGTACCCCCTCCGATAATTGGTTGTCAGGGCCAGTGGGAATCCGACTTACCCCCAAACTTCTGCTCTGGATTCTGAAATCGGCTCCAACACACAGCCACGTGCCAACTATATATAAGATATATAATTAGACACATATAAATACTCAGATAAGTAGACTAGGTTTAATTAAATATAAGTTAACTTATTGAAGAACAAATTACATTTAAAATTGCACGCTTCCTTTTTGCAATTGACAGTGTAAGCCTGTAGCAGATAGTCTGTTACATCTGAGCGCTAATTTTAAGAGCCTCTGGGTCGATATGTCATCAGCCCAGCGCCAGCAAGCGCAAGACTTAGTGAGGAAAGTTTTTCCTCTACCACCAATGTCATGTGGACGGGGTAGTAGAATGATGAGGACCATGGGTTTCGATGTCATTTGATGCTCCGGTGTAAATCCTCGAACGAGAGACTAGAGAATACTTAGTCGATCTAAACAACATTACCTCGACCCAAAGTCACGATCTGCGCTAATAAAACTTGGCGCGTCAATAATCCTGATCAAACCCGGTTTGGCAACAAAAGTACTAAGTACACAGAAGGTACAAGCACGTCGTTTTGATGAAACGTGGACGTCGAGTCGACCCACAACGAGAGTGGAAGATATCATTCGTATCGAAGCTATGGAGTTACCAAAGATGCAGTTCACCGAATGGGACATTTGACGTGATATTTAGTCAACCACGGTTCACCAAGTATAATCCACAGATTAATTGGCGTACACAACACATTCAAGTTGCAGCCAACAAGAAGTCCGAAGACGTGGGTGGTCCTACCTTCCATGAGAAGCTGGAAATCGGAGACTATGATGCGATATATCACTTGAAGGTGACCGACGTTAAACTATCTGAAATGCCGCAGGAGTTGAAGCCTGTTTTGAATGAGTACAAGGACGTATTTCTAGCACAACTCACGAATGTAATGCCTCCAACGCGATTAGTTAACTTCGAGTTGCAAATAAGCCTGATGCGGTACCGATCTCCCGTGCTCCCTTCCGTCTTTCAAAGGTTACACTGGATGCCCTGCAGCTATTCGTAGAAGAAAATATATGAGAAGGAAGGATTGAAGTATCCAACTATTCATTTATCTCTGATTCCAAAGAAAGATTCGGCGAGCGGGAAG
This sequence comes from Sclerospora graminicola, assembly GCA_001887855.2. Classification (NCBI taxonomy): domain Eukaryota; phylum Oomycota; class Peronosporomycetes; order Peronosporales; family Peronosporaceae; genus Sclerospora; species Sclerospora graminicola. Next base: position 8,478 of record MIQA02000236.1, on the reverse strand, counting down.
TTTTCGAAACGCGCCAGATGGAAGCAGAAATTCGGGCATCCCCATTTGTTGGGCGATTGAGTACAGCTATGTCATAAGTATGTCAGCCGTCGCAAAAATTCTATTTTCATTGGTTGAAGAACTATTCAACCTCATGGCTGAATGCAAGTATTTCTCGCTACTCGATCTTGCACGAGGACACCATCCAATGGTAGTGTTACCATCAAATCTACCTTATACAGCTTTCAGAACCCAAAAAGAAACATATCAATGGTGAGTTGCACCAAAGCGTCTACCTGGAATGTCTGGTGACTGGTCCTGTTTTATATGAACGTCGTTCGATAAACTCAGAACATTTGTTGTCGTGTATCTCGACGACCAATGAATCTTCCTCCGTACAATGGAGGACCGCGTTAGTCCCGTTCGCGCCGTATGTTAAGTGTTGCGCAACAAAGACCAAATACACACTTAGCGAGTCGAGCGTAACTTTACGCTCGACTCGCTAAGTGTGTATTTGGTCCAAGAAAATCGCTTTCTTGAAGCTTATACTTACCGAGGATGGTCTGCGCGCCGACCCAAAAAAATCAGATGCTATCGCAACCTTCTAAGCGCCGACGTGTCGCAAGGAGTTGCTGAGGTTTCTGGGATTAGCAGGGTATTACCGTCGATTCCTCTGCTCTTTTGAAAAGATATCACGTCCTCGTAGTGATTAAACCAAGCAGGATACTCAACGTAACTGAGGAGACGATCACCAATAAGCTTTTAACGCATTAAAAGTCGCCCTTCAACAATCACCGACTTTGAAGCTGCCGGGCTTTTTTCACCCGTTTATCGTAGCAACAAATGCTTCTCGGTTTTTCGTGGGTGGTATTCTTTCGCAGCTTATAAACGGCAGCAACCACGCCATTGCGTTTATTCGAAACATCTAGACCCCAATAATTAAAATCGCCAGCTCACGAGAAAGAGCTGTTACTCATCAAGACTGCGTTTGTAAAATGGCGTCCGTATCTATATGAAAGACACTTTCCTTCTATACCGACAATTCAGCGTGCAAGTGGATGCTCCACCATCCAAATGTGTCTCCAACGATGACACGTATGTTGACGAGTTCGACTTTGTCATACATTATGAGAAAGGACAGACCAATGCCGTGGCCGACGCAGTATCTCCAGCGGTAACTGGAGTAAATTCTGACGAAACCACTGTGGAAGCTGTTCATATGTCACACGTCGTCCATGACTGTACCGATGATTTAGACTTCAATCTTTTGTAAGACACATGGTCACTCTGCCCTCATTAAGTACATTCCGGTGGTTGTTCCCATCCCTACTCGACGATGTGGAGTTACGGGGGGAGAGTTGTCCGATAGAAGTCGCCCAGAAAAAAAATCCACATCGTTTCACGTTGTGCGCGCATGTATCAGCGACGAAGTGCGAAAAGCGATTCTGCAAGGATATCGCAAAGACAAGTTTTTTTTTTAAATATTTGGAAAACTAAGCGCTGATATGCCTTGTTTAAAAATATTGTAGAGTCATAGACAAACGCTGAAACATAATGTTGCGTACCGTTCTCGCCCGATATTGGACAGATGCCATCGAGCTTAGATGCCTGTATTATTGCCAAAGCCAGCGGCCCTACTGTCAGAATGAAACAAGAGGTGCCAAAACGACACCCTTGTCTAAGAGTACTGACTTGCTTGCAGCATTTTTCTAAGAAATCCAGTGATGGGGTATTGATGAGACAAATGTGCGACATGATCTTAACTGGATGGTGAGGGTGTTACCAGTGATGGGTTTGAGTTCTCATTGTGACTAAAAATGTTAACAGTGTGCCCAATAAAAATTGTTCCATTCAGAGTCAAAATGCTATCATTCTACATGTTTACGGATTTTCAACTCCACATCTGACCTCTTTACCAATAATAGAATACTTTTGTTTTTAATTCTGGTAATAAGTTGAATTGCTTTAATAAATAAAATTCGGTTTTGTTTTTATTTTTTTTAATAATTAAAAAAACTTAATATTTTTTAGAATAATTTTTTTACCTTGTTTTTTAATACATATTTATAAATATTTTTTTATTTTAACTCTTCGTATTTTAGTTCCATATTTTGATCTTGATGTTTTTCTAGAATAAATTCCTAATAAGTCATACCACGAACCATATGATATTTTACACCTGGTAAATCTTTAACCCTACCACCCCGAACCAATACAATAGAATGTTCTTGTAAATTATGACCAATCCCGGGTATGCATGGAATAAAATATCTTCGTGCATGATGTTGACAAAGAGATTTTTGAAGCCTGGGATCGAACGCTTAATCATCGACTATATTGTGCCCATTTTAAGCTGCAGGGACTCCTGCCAGTGACAGCTCGCCCGAGTTATAAAATAAAAAAAAACTTGACGTTTTCTTTCAACTTCATGCATCGCCACAAATGCAGCGATTTGGCTTACTCCTTCATGAGATTGCTCGATGGAGCTGCAAATTCCGTGACGCGCGGCTCGCCCCGCTTCATACGACGACCTTCCACTCGAACTACTTCGGCAGCCGATACGGTGGAACGATGGGGAATTTGTCCGATGTGCCTGTCTCGATGATCATTTGACGCAACTTTTTCATTGCGGGCGAAGACTGACCAAGAAAAACTGTAAATCTTCTCAAAGCGAAAACGATGGATTAACTTTCTGCAAAAGATAGCAAGTAGCGGAGACGTCTTTCTATTCCAATGAAAAATTTAAGATGTGTAGACCATGTGACTTATTGTCTGGATGACCAGCTCAAGGTGAGAAGGTTTTATCGATACGCGACGGCATCTACTCAGAAATAAGTGGCATCTAATACTTTTGATCGAGTTAAATCCCGTTCCTGCTGCACTGATGAATCTATACTGAAAAGTAGAATCTCCTCAAACCGAGGTATCAACTGCGGTGTAGATCGCTCTCAGAAATTCTTCCTGAGATACGAACACCCTCGGGGGCCCAGATGACTGACTGTCGGAGGGGTTACTCCGTCCATCCGAGTCATGCCGGCTGGATTGGGTCACTTCCATCACCTTGGTCGTGACGACTTGGATGATCCATGTTAAAAGCTCACCTTGTGTACCCGTCAGCACTGGCGGTTGCGCTCTCTTGATAGACCCTAGAGCCATTGCCCCATGTCCTCCGGTAACGAAGTCGGATTCCTTTGTAACGCTGTGAGTTGATGTGTTACCAGCTTACAATGCATTCGTGGTGAAATGTAAGTGTGATCTTCACCTAGTCCGAAACCCCTCCATGATAACCATACCTGTTTAAAGATATTCTCCGCCGTAATTAGCCATTTTGTTGACTCCTTTAAACGTTGAACCCTAGTGGCAACCGGAAGCGCAATTAGGCCAACACGACCGGCTTGCTTTGGGGTGTAGATAAGGTTCGGGGAAATCTTGTGCTTTACTAAAATTTCCTCCTTGGTAGTGGCCTTCCAGATAAAACTTTTCTGTAAATGAATCAGTCGTTTCAGTATTTCCACCGGGGGGTCAAAAACTTTAGCCGTGAACTTAATGGACGGGATTACTACCGCATTAAACAAAGTTACTCTATCTACCACCGAAAGGTGTGAGTGGCCGTAATCAACCGTCTTTGAACGTTACGTAACCGAAGTGCCCAATTTTTCATACACATATTTCCGTGACCCAATTTGTACCCCAAATATAGTACAAATCCCGCAGGTTGTACCACCGGTACACCGTACCATTCCGATATTGAGACTGTCGGGTCTAAAAATAAAAAGTGACTCTTTAACACCTGCACTTTGAGACCCGATAACCTACCGAATCTCCGGACAAGCCTTAATGCCGGAATCACCTGTGAAGCTTTTCTTAAAAAGATGGTCGAGTCGTCGACGAATGCAGAAAATTTATGTTCTCGCTGTGTAATGCCGGCCACCGGAGTAATTCCTTCTAACTCCCTCGTTTGCATAATGGCCAATGCTAACGGCTCCACGGCGATAATAAAAAGTAAGGGCGCCAAAGGACAACCTTGTCTTATACCTGATGTCACTGGAAAGGGCGCAGATAGTTCATTATTTACGAGAAATTGTGCCGTAGTCACTAAATGGAACACCTTCATCAAATTTATGAAATGTGGTGAGAATCCAAATAAAGTCAATGTTGCAAATAAATAATCCCTGTCCAGCGAGTCATACGCTTTAGCAAAGTCCAAGAACAAAATCACTGCCCCGTCATCAAGTAGAGTGTTTTTTTTGCCATTATTGCTAAAGCATTATCCATGCGACGTCCAATCACGAAACCTTGCTTTGTATCACCAATGAGCTGATCAAGAAATGTTTGTAAACGAGTGGCAAGTATCTTGGCTAGAATTTTAAAACTAGACTGCAGAAGTGAAATTGGGCGGTAGGATAACGCATTTGTAGAGTCCCCTTCTTCCTTAATGGTATTAGTCGGCAGTTGAACGATTTTGTGGCGAGGTATTTGCCAGGTATGATCCAACAATTGAACTTGACGAAAGCTTCCTCTGGAATGACACCGGACCAAATCCTTACTGTGGAAATTGACATTGATGTAATCCTCATCTCGGATTGTTGTCACCGCAGATGGAGGCGTTCTGGGGAATTTTCAACTGGGCAGGAAATCCGTGGCTCAGGGAGGAGAAAACAACCAGTCTTGGCGCGAAAAAATATGATAGGATCCCGGAAGCGATCATCTCCGCTTTAGGGATTCAACGAATTTCTCGTGAAGAGTTCTCTTGGTCGGTCTTATCCTCGCAGTCAAAATTACATACGTACGCAAAGTTGTATCGGTGGATTTGAACGATTATTCTGGTATCACCAAGAGTGGATGTGGGAAGTCATATTGGCCACCTCCCACCCATTCAGTTTTTTCAGGCACCGGGCATTCTATAAGGCGGGTCATCCGTCAAGAGATATTAGAAGGAAATGAGTCTACAACTTCCTCCAAGATTAGACTCGAACAACAGCCATCCGGTATTTACTGGAAAGTGATACCGTTGTCGCATACGGAAATATTAAACTGGACCGCGTTCAACAACAAGGTAGTCGTGTGTAAACCGCACCCGCCCTTACCTATGTACCCTTGGCCACTAACAGATTGTCTCCGATCAATTTGGCGAGTACCGTTCAGTTTGAGGCGACATTTCAAACAAGTATATTTTCAAGCGATGGCAGTCACGCTACCAACAACCACGCAGTAAAGGTCAGTTCGGCGAGCGCAGGGATCTTGGTGGTGTTCGGTTCAGGACCAGACACCAAGGGATATCTGGACACATGGCCACATACTGACGGATTACCAGTTATGGGCCACCTATCGGGTGGCCACCGTGCAACTAAATACTTACTATTGCAAAGAGCATGTGGATCATGGCTTTGCTATAGTGAAAGAGTGCAATAGCACTGAAATGAATTGTGTTCACATTCTCTGGGACTGTATCAGCGCTCGGAGTTTCAGGAAAAGATTTTTACAGCAATGGTTCGGATGACCTCTCTCGGCTGAGGAAGGGCTCCAATACGAAAACAGCATTGCTATAAGACATGCGCTGGAAATTTCAACCGTATTAATCAGAGCGATGAAACTCAAGTACGGTATGGCGATGATTAGCTTTCATGACCAGATGACTAGATTATGGTGGGCATTTAGTGGGATCGCGCAGGTGTGGTTGTGGCAACTGCGTAACCAAGCCATATTTGAAGGAAAACGGAGAACGCTCCGAGATCATACTGAGTTTATCTGGAATCAATGCAAGACACAAATTAGTCAAGTGGCAGCATTTGAACGCAGGAATTCACATCTTCGAGAGGACGGGGTACGTCTCCAATTGTGCATGCAGTGCTTTTTTAACATTTCAGTAGCACCATCCACATTGTCGACGCAGCTCAGGTCCCCACAACAAGACCCCTCTTCTAATAGTTATGTCCCAGAATTAGCGCTGAGAGCCAATCAGTGTATAATAGCCAATAGTTAAAGACAAAATGGACTATACTTATACTACTAAACCCACCCCGTCATCAATTTGGAAATCTACTCCAATATGATTGTAATAGACCCCATAAAATTTGGTTAAGTCCGTCACACGGGTGATATTCTTGAAAGTACATGTATAGTAATCTAGTTGTTCGAAAATCTTCATCATCTTTAATATCCACTTGTTTTCCCCATGAATTTCCATTTTGTTTTAGTCGCTTGCGGTAAATATTTATAATACATGTTCATATCGATGGAAGGGGGGCAATTGAATATGTTCTGCAACTTCTGGTGTAAAAGATATAACGTGTGGTTAGTTGGTTACCATGGTTCACAACGCTTTAGAACCCGTACCACGTGCTGTCGTAGCCACAACATACTTTCTTGAATACTTTTTGTGTTTAGAAACGCTGCCTTAATGGGATTTTCTTCTCTAAGGTACAACCTTCGATTTGTACTTCTTAGTCAGCACCAGACGTACTTGTTCTCCAAACGACATGATTCGTTTGATGCACTGGGATAATTGACGAGCCAAGATGGTATCTTCTACTAATCCATTCACTATCTGCCATTCCTGAGTACGTCCCTGCCGACATCGAATGGATGCATACCTTCCGTAGTCTTGTTCACATATGTTTTGTAATGAAGAGATTTCCTCTACCGAATAGACTTCTTTCACAAAGACTCTTTCTCTTCGAGGAAGGGTCTCTTGACGAAGTGCCGGACTCTTTGATCCTGTGATCTTAGACGTCCAGCCAGATAGTGGGGGTAGGCGAATTGTTCGCTCCTTTCAAATTCTCCTGACCAAGGTCTTTTCACAAAATATTTTCAAGCGACTGATTTGATTTTTGCGCACTCATGGCAGCTCCCAGTACCTAATCATTTCCAGATGTTCCATTCCTTATCGACTCTTATCACAATGGCCTCAAAAAGGTCAATTAACCATTCAGTTTCTGCTGTCTCGAGTTAGAAAAGTCTCTTGGCTGCCGATGATAATCCAGATTCTGGCCTTCACAAATACTTCCTCCGGTGCCAAATAATTGAAAGTTTCACTCTGTAAATGATCGATTTCAACCAATAATAAGAATCCAACGAATTGGATTAGATATAATAAACGCCAGTTACGTACGCTACAACCTGGTAGCAACCGTTTTAAAAACGAACAGGAACCAACAAAGTTATGGCCATGTGAATGAAGCAATCGCCTCTCCTCATTTCCGAATTCTCCCGCCACGACTTCAATTGTCGTCGGATTGAGATCATTCTTTGTGGATGCCGAGAATGAATGATGCAGAACGACCTGCCCATGTCCACGAGCTGCCATTACGTTCGGTTGATGTTGTTTTGCCGCGCAGCAGTTACCCGAAGCCAACATTGTTGCAAAGCCGCTATCGGTCGCATTTGAACGCAGTTTACATCATCTAAATTAGCGGGTGTCGTTGGTGGTGACAACGTATTTCCTTCTTCTATGTGGTGGAGCCGATTTCCAAATCCATGACCGAAGTCGTGGGTGGAATCCGGATACCCACTGGCCCGGACGACCAACTATCGGAGGGAGTACTCCGTCGGTCCTGATCAGCATCGGAATCAGATGAATCACCATTGTGGTGACTGATCTGATCCTCCCGGTCATCTGGCCGGTCTGGATGCTCGTCAGGATCTATATTTAACTTCATCTCACCTTGTGTACCCGTCGATCGGGGCTGATTACACTCACTTAGGTGGACTCGGTGACGAAAAGGATGATCTTGATCAGGTCGGAGGGTTTGACCTTCTCGAGACGGGTGGTGTCCTCGGGTGGAAATCTTCACCGGAGAACGGGTTGGGGTCGACACTTATTCAGTATCTAGGCACTGATCAGGAAAGTTCGTCTGATCAGGCCAGTCAATGAGAGAGAGATAATACGAAACCAAGAAAATGCGATCAATCCACGATCTTCCACAGTAATCCACAAACGTTATCTCCACAAAACCTTTACCAATACTATTAACGTGTTCCAAACACGTGCGCGTTGCGGGTGAGGTTCGATCACCTAAAACAAACCCGTCGGGGGCCTTCCGGTAAGCCAAAATGTGTCTAAGCGCGTCTTAACCGGGAATTAGTTGAATTAGCGCTGAGAGCCAATCAGTGTATAATAGCCAATAGTTAAAGACAAAATGGACTATACTTATACTACTAAACCCACCCCGTCATCAATTTGGAAATCTACTCCAATATGATTGTAATAGACCCCATAAAATTTGGTTAAGTCCGTCACACGGGTGATATTCTTGAAAGTACATGTATAGTAATCTAGTTGTTCGAAAATCTTCATCATCTTTAATATCCACTTGTTTTCCCCATGAATTTCCATTTTGTTTTAGTCGCTTGCGGTAAATATTTATAATACATGTTCATATCGATGGAAGGGGGGCAATTGAATATGTTCTGCAACTTCTGGTGTAAAAGATATAACGTGTGGTTAGTTGGTTACCATGGTTCACAACGCTTTAGAACCCGTACCACGTGCTGTCGTAG